>WSZQ02075272.1:6822-18814 GCA_019419845.2 Weissflogia rhopalogaster
TATTTTCTATCAAAATGAAGTCCTATCCTTTCCTAATTATTTACTTAACCTAACATAATCAAACATAACCAAACCTAAAGTTAACTTCTCCTATAAGTTAATATAACCTAAGGTTTACTTAACGTAACCTGAATCAAGCACACTTCTGATGTAATGTAGACCAACCTAAATTATTTTAAGGCTTAACCTAACCTAATTTAACCTATTCTAGCATATTCTAAGTTAAGAGTGATTCTGAAAGTCACATTTATAACACTTTCATAATTTGACGACAAAGAAATTAATTTGATAAATGGACCCGACTCAAACGGGGAACTCTCCCTTGGATGTAAATATAATGCTCGGTCGGGATGGGGGCCAATTAACCCACGACCTATTGATATTTCAATCATCTAAATACTTACGATAAAATCATTTCCATCTGATATGGCGTGTAAGTCTGATCAGCGATTATTATAACCTCCATCTGTTTGTGTTTTTCATCGCTGTTCGTCGCACAGTCCTGCAGTGTTGGAATTAATAAATCTGTAAAAGACAGAAGTGGGATTGAATATGGCTGTTAAAACGCTAACAGTTAAACCACAGAGCTGCAAACAAAGGGTAGAAACAATAAGCTGACAAAAACGCAGAGGCATAATTGAATTCCATTCAGGCGTTGACAGCCGAAAACCGCCGTTGGTGCTTTTGTTTCAAACGGCTGCGTTTAATTTTATTTCCCAAACTGTATCCGAAATCTTCATGTTACTTTCACCCTCGTTAAATATTTAGTTTCGATGTAGCAATAATTGCAATAATTACTTCGTTAATACAAATGAATTAACAACATTAGTTGAAATTGATTGCACTTACCGGCCGCCATTTTGAATTGTTCAACGACGGCATATGCGAGAGAGTCTATTTTGTTATCGTCTAAGGTATATCCATAGGATCCAATATTATTCAATTGTTTTGTCACTTTTGTAACCTAGAAATATAGGATTTAAATTAAATTAAGTTCGATTGGCTTAAGTTAAGTTAGGTTAAGTTACTTTATAGTTTGTTTCAGTTAGGCAAGGATAGGTTAGGATGGATTAGGTTAGATTTGCTTAGGGTCGGTTGGATTTGAATGAGTCATATTAGGTTATGTTGAGTTTCGGTGGATTAAATTCACTGGGTTTAGTTTGGGTTAGATTAGGTTAGATTTAGTTGGTTGGATTAGGTAGGATTAGGTTCGGTTAGGTTAATTCAGGTTGTTTTAAGTTAGTTTGGATTAGGTTCGGTTAGGTTAGATTAGGTTAGGTAGGATTAGGTTAGGTTAAGTTGGATTAGGTTAGGATAAGTTAGTTTGAGTTAGTTTGGATTTGCTTGGGTTAGGTTAGGTTAGGATTAGTTTAAACCAGGTTGGGTTAGATTACGTTAAGTTAGGTTTCAGTTGGTTAGATTAAGAAAGTTTAAGTTAGGATAATTAGGTTAGGTTGCACTTGGTTAGGTTGGTTAGGTTGGGTTAGGTAAGGTTAGGTTATGTTGGGTTAGGTTGTGTTACTTGGTTAGGTTAGGATAGTTTAAGTTAAGCTAGTATAGGATGAGCTAGGTTAGGTTCCACTTGCCTAGGTTAGGTTAAGGCATGCCAGCGCTGCAATTTTTGGTTAATCAATGTTTTGAACTTTACTACTTTTAAGGTTAAATTAAGTTGAGGTAATTTAACCATGATATCATTTTTAGTTTATGTCATTTCTAGGATTAATGGAAAAGAAGTTAATATTAATGAAATGTGGATTGTTTTCAATCCCCCGCACCCTCTTGACAGGCAATGATTAATCACTACAAGATGATGACGAACCAATTCTTTTTTCGTACTTACTTCGCTGGCGAAATCGTACTGATTGAAAAGTTTGTCCAAATTTGCCGCCCGATTGCACGCGCGCATTGATCGATCATAAGGCACGCCACGTGGTGAATAATAAGTCGCAATCACTTGCGATAGGCTCGTCGATGGATTGGTGTGGAACCAATTTTTCATCTGCGATGACAGGATCAGTCCTAAACGAGAAGCATTTTAACCTCACATAACCTCTCATACACATATCACATTCACATCGATATAACTATAGAGCCATAGAGCCATGTAGAATGCCACGTGGCATGCATAAAACAAAGGCATGCCAAAAAACAAGAAAGAGGGAAATTCGACGAGAATTCAGTCAATTCGGGAAGAAGCGAGTAGAGAAGATAAATTAGTACGCATATATCGATGTAGGAAATGGATAGTTTTCCGTTCAATAGCAGGAACATGCAGACGGGATATGCGAGAGTATGGATAGGATAATGGCGCACAAAGTTTTCCTTCCTCAAAACTGTCGCGAATGTCATATATATTTATGCGTCAACTTTTCTTTTTACGTGCGTTATATTTGTCTAGGTAGCGTGGTAGCGTTTCGCAAGACTGTAAAAAGAAAAAAAAAAAAAAGAAAGCGACGAAAAAGAAACGAACGCACGCGTATAAAATATGAGCAAAACGTTGGAAAACTTTGGGAAATCCACGGGAATCGTTATTTTATTATGCGGGAAACCGCGTAGAGTATAAATCATTCAAAATGAATATTATTAGTACGTTTCAAATAAATTTTCTCGAGGGCAAAAAAAATGCTGCGGCATTTTATTAGAATTGCAAAGCGAATGAATGGAAATGCACGTGGAATAAGCGAATAAGGACAATTTGGAATGGATTTTATGCATTGACACGTGGAGAATTAATTTACATTTGAATGCCTTGGAATTTTGCCATTGACTATCAAGAGTTTCTCAAGAATTTCATTTTTATGCTAGTCTCCAATTTATTGAGATAACTATTGGAACAGTGGATAATTGTCTTTAGTTTAGCTTTAGCCATATCGCATGAAACTTTATCGTATCGGTTTCGTGGTACATTCGCCAGAGAGCTTGCCTTCTGATCCAAGCTTTGCGGTTTCTGATTTTGCCTGCGATTTTTTTTTGTTTTTCCAATCCTAATCCTAATCGCAACCACAATCCTAATCACAATCCCAAATTCATCACTGTCCCAATACCAGCCATAACTTCACTCTCAATTCCAATCCTAATCCCGACCCCAATCGCAATACCAACCACAATCCCAATCCTAATCTCAATCCCAACCACAACCACAATCCCAACGAAACCACAATCCTAATCACAATCCCAAATTCATCACTGTCCTAATGCCAGTCATAACTTCACTTTCAATTCCAATCCTAATCCCGAACCTAATCCCAATTCCAATCCCGACCCCAATCCTAACCTCAACCATAATCTCAATCTTATTCCCAACCCCAACCACAATCCTAATCCCAATCCCAATCCCAATCCCAATCCCAATCCCAATCCCAATCCCAACCCCAATCCCAATCCCAATGCCAACCCCAACCACAATCCCAATCCCAATCGTAATCCCAATCTAATGCTAATCCCATAAACAATGCTAATTGTAAACCAAATTCCAATTCTCATCCCAATCCTGACCAAGCAACCCAAACTAAAACTTCATCACAACTCAAACCAAGCTCTCACCAAAAACAACGCCACCTCTTTTATCTTTATGAAATCTCTGTACATTTTCTAATAAACTTTCTTAATTGATTCCCACTCAACTTTTCATATTACTTTGAGAGAATGAAAATAAATTCAATTTTCTGTTCCTCACGCGGTGTAAGGCAAAGTTTCATTGGGCTTTCGGAGCATTTTCAAGCTGTAAGAAACTATTAAATTCTATCCCATCCACGCTGGTTTACTAAAACAATCGCAAAATGATTAAGGGCTCAGAGTTGCGGTCGCGGTGGTGAGGGCTTTTTCGATTGTTTTAGGACGGCGCGATGCGGTAGGATTAGGAGTGCAAACAGTCGACACCTCGTACTTGGTCGTTGGATTAAATAGTTGCCGAGCTTTCTGGTTGGCGTCACGGCTCGAAAAGGACGATTTGTTCGAGTGCTTAGAGTCGGACTAGCCCTGAGGCTCGCGTTGGATTAACGCTGTTTCGTCGAGCGTACAAGTATGTGGTATCGATTTTGAGCTTGTGCCTTTCTGTTCTTGTTACATTTTGTGTGCGAAAAGAGTGCTTAATGGCCACAAGAGAGCGCTAGCGTGCCCATTAGGTTTCAGTAGTTTAAACACTGGGGTAGGAAATGGTATCGGAGAAGGAGTTTGGAAAAGGTAGGAAGTTTGTAAGTGTCAGTTTGATTGCGCGGTGGAATGAATGGAGTTTTGGTGTTTTTTGAGGTTTTGGGAGTTGAGGAGTCGATTTTTCAGGAAGATGTCTTCAGAGTCTGAAGGGATGTTGTTGAGTTAGTTGCCTAGGATAAGCTGTTGCGTTACTACTCTTAAGTCTTTGGGCATGTGCTTAGTAGCAATAGAATGGAAAGGGTGAGGAAGGGGTAGCGCCACTATCAAAGAGTGACAAGTTTCTCCTCTGGTGACTTATCTCATGGTCTTGCATATACTATATATTTTTACTCTATTATTTTGTGTTGTTTGTCATTATACTAAACACGATGGCGTTGTGGTGTGGTTCATCATGTGTTTGAACTTTGACGTTGGGGGTGAGTGCGAGTATAATTTGAGTCGCGAGAGCTTAAAAGCCTAGTGTTAGCAGAAGATCCTGTTGGGTCAGGTCCCGCGTATCATCGGTAAATAAACGCGTATCAACCGCGACTACAGATGCTTTATGGGAAGTGTGGAGTCTTGGGAAGAGAAGTAGGAGAAGTAGGCAGTGTGGATAGTTGAGCGCAAGTTGATTAATTGTCGAAGAATGACGAAGGCAGACTTTGTTAAGTTTATTGGTTCGCCTAATCCCTGATATAAAGTACTGGCTATGATGGAAATATGGGGAAATTGCCAGATGGATGTCGCAGTTCTGAACAGGACATGGGTGCTTTGGCGAGTATCTCTTCAAAATTGGAAAACGCGGCCCTCCTGAATGCGAATACTGCCAGCAAGAAGACACAGCGGAACATACTGTCTTCCAATGTCTTCACTGGAACAGCACACGAAAGGTCTTGCAAAAACGGATGGACCAGAAACTAGCTATCGATAGTATCGTTACACTGATTATTGACCACGAGCACTGCTGGAAAGCGGTAGATAACTATATCTACGAAGTTCTCCGACAAAAACAAATTGACGAAAACATGCTTGATCAGTGTCCCGGGTACTTGATGTAATAGCCCTAGCCCCTGATATACCAATCTGGCAGTCCCGGGGGACAAAAACTTCTGAAACTGATAAGCGCACACCACCGTGCACCGTGCACTGCACTGCCCTATCAAATTCATTAAGGCCACTTGTTCTGGTTATTAATACGCCAGCAACGCCTTAAATATTAAAAACAACATTATTGGTTCGTCTGTGTTCTATGTCAGCTGACGTCGTCTTCTCAGGAAAGTCATGTTCAAGCCAGTCAAGTCAGTCACCACCATTCAACTACCTAGAGGAATGTGCTAAGCTAAGCTAAGGTACCTGCTTACAATTAGCTTCATCAGCTATGTCCAGTCAGAAACCAGAGAAGACACCACCAATCCCTGGATAGTCTCAAGGCTCTCCAGATCTCTCTTCCATTAATAAACTTCTCCATTCTAATCAGGGAAAGACATTAGCAAAGGGCTATCAGAAAAAGCAATGGGACAGTTTAGAAGATATGACAACTACTACGAGTATGAGCAGATCTAAACTAAACAATATTACCACTACTAAACTTCTAAACGGAAGACTTTTTCTTGCCATCAATAAAATTCTACTTACCATCAATAGCTCCAAGCAGAAGAGCACGATTCACATCCCAATTATTCCCAGTCAAATAATACTTCCTAGGAAGAATCGTATCATTCCACTTCCCGGAATTCAACAATATAGGACTCTCCGAAGTCTGCTTAATAACAACATGGCCCAAGACTCCTCCAAGTGTAGCCATCCACAAATACTCCGGATCAGTCTCAAACGAAGTCGCAATCCCCGCAATAAGTGGCCCAACCGAAACCGACCCCCATTTGGTATACATAACCCCTTTCAATTCGGGACACTCCGAGAGCTGCACACTCTTCTCCACAAAGTTCCTAAAACCACCAAACTGACACTTCCAACCTCTAACGCTCCTTGACAACTTTACCCTTCGTCTGCAAGTCGATCAAATTTAGCTCTCCGAAAACTAATCGAACAAGTAGTACTCTCATCATTCCTCAACCTCTGATCCACTGTATCTGAGATCATAAAATGCAACAGGCATAACTCTGTATCACTCAAAGCTGGAGGAAATTCTGATCTGAAGCCAGCATTTTGATGATCCACAATTTGACTATGCTTGAAGAACTGTGGGCCAGAGGCCCGATAAGGTGTGGCCAGGGTCAATCTTGCATTATTAGGGTTCCCTGTGACGGAAGCATGCTGGACACCATCAAATTTCACCCTAAAAACTTCTTCAATTACTCCTTCAAAACTTTTATGGTCATACTTACACGTTTAAGATGGCATTACTGAGGAACTTGATATTAGGCTCAGTATGATTGTGTTCCAGTTTCCGTATCAGTTCCGTAAGTGTCCGAACCACAAAAGGAGGATTATGAAGGTTCAACTTTTCGTAATCAATGTTGTAGCAATGTAGGAGTTGCTGGGGGATTTCTGAAGATATCCCATAGACTCCCACAGAATAGAATAGAAGAATAACCCAAAATTTTAGCATTTTTTGGGGTTTTTAAAGGTTGGAAATCACTTGGGCGCGCCAAATTGATCTAGAAGTGGAACACACTGAACAAGCAAGACATTGTTATTATCTATTGTGGCCTTATCTAATCTTATCAAATATGTTCCATAAAAAAGGTGAAACGGTTGGGAAAGTATTCAGACCAGTCAATATTTATATGTTTTTTTTATAAAATAAAATAATCATAAACTGAATGTTAAAATATTGATAATTTTAGTTTAGTACAATTATTTAAGCAAATAAACGGCGATAACTGTCATCATTGTTGACAGGGAGCCCCCTAGACGTACTCCAAAGTTGCTCTGGGAACATGTGAATCCACCGAGCTGAGCCGTTACCTTCAAATTATCTGGGAAACGACAATCCTTATCTGAAACACAGTACATTGGCCATATTCTAGGAATTCTTAGAATTGGGACCTAGGACTTAGTCCAAAAGAGAATTTACCTGAACAACGAACATTGGAGTTCTCCTTGGTATGTCCAGCAACCAGAGCAAAGTCAAAGTCTCCTCCACCTAGGTTGAAAGTCTTTTCGCCCTTCAGGTCTTCACAATTCTCAGTTGTTTTACTATCTCCCGTAATGATACAGACTTTAAGGTCACCGGCAGAAGATGCTCGAAGTTTGAAGGTCTTTGCTTCATCTCCGTTAGTAAAGTATTGGCTAGAGATACGATAGAAGTTCTTGGTCCCTGGTTCGATATACAGTTCCATGGAGTCGCTACTGCTATCACCTGACATGGAGAGACCACATTTCGGATTGATGATGTTCCTTGGTGCTAAAAGTTTTAGTTTAGTTTGACTGAAGATGAATGGAGTCGAGTGTTACCAGAACGTAGACGATTGATAAGTTGGTTCAGGGTCATCTTGACCTGGTCCTCGTTATTGTTGATGGTTTCAGGAATAGTGAAGACGTCTGTTGAAAGGTTACGGACATAGGAAGTGTACATTTCGCGGCTTCCTGGGGCTAGGACCACATGTTGTGTACCTAAAATTTGACTACTTTTTAGAAGGACCAAAGATAGTGGGGATAAGTTTACCTGGGAAGTAGCTTTCTAGCGCTCCAGAGAACCTGGACTGGATGTAATTTCCCTCTTCGGAGTTGGCAATTTTAGGCATGAGGATAACGACAGAGGATCTTCCACTAAGTCTGTTTTTGTCCTTGAAGTACTGGGCACGGGTTTCGTGAAGCTCCTCAACTGTTGTCATAAGTTTTCCGGCTTCAAAGCCCCTTTCCAGTACTAACAGATTAAGAAGTAAGTCTACTGTTTATGATTTAGAAAGAATAAGTTACTTTTATCATATACGGTTCTGTTAAACTCCTGAGCGAATTTGGCAATGCTCCAGGTGGTGTTGACGAGGATGGAGCCATCTTTACCGCTGATAATAGTGTAGTTGCTTTCGTAGGGATTGATGTCTAGGTTGTCAAGGAGGTAGGAGACAGTACGGTGGATGAAGTCAAAGGAGTGTGATGGGTCTATGGCGAAGATGATGTCGGAGGAGATCCGGTCTACGTCTTGATCATCACAGTTCACATTTGCAATGCTAGCTGCAGATAATAATGAGGTTAATATTGTCCCCCTTTCCTTTATGTCCATAGAATTGGTGACCCCATCAGTTTAATAGCCTCCCAAAACTAAGCTGAATAAACTGGTGTCAATACCGTGGAATCTGTCCAAGCCCAATCGGATCGGATCAATGAGCATGTATATATTTGATAGTAGACATTGATACCTTTTCCAGCATGCTCCAAAAAATTGGTAACCCCGCAGTTTTAAAACCCAAAACTTTGCAGAATGAGCATGCGTAAAAATAAGATCTGTCCTCAATGAAACGGATCAGATCAATATCCATGTGATATGTAATGATACCCTCCCCATTTTACTCCATATAATTGGACACCCCACAGTGCAAACACTAGAAACTTGCTTGGCGAAAATACTTACCAATAGCAGCATTATATTCCCGAACAGCTCTATCCACCAAAGCCTTAATATTGTCATCATCAGGTGAGGCTGCCAAGGTTGACCACTTGTTGTACAACTTAGCGAAGGCAATTGTCTCAGAAGTCAACTTATCTGTGGGGGCATATTCCGAAGAGAACTTATTGCGATTACAAGCCTTAATGTCAGTGCTGAACACTCCTCGGTTAGAATAGTAAGCGTCCAGGACTTGGGAGACTTTGAGGGTTCTGTATTTATCTGCCCATTGTCGAATGTTGGAGGCAATGATCAAACCATCAATGTCCGCCCTCAATTCAGGATTAGTAAGGAACACATGTTTCTGACCATCCTTGAAGTACCAATGGGGGGCTAAGGTGCTGTTGAAGCCACCTCGAGCTCCGATAGTGTAGGAGTCATCTAGCGCACCTTGGAGTAGGGCCACTTCCACCAAATCACCTTGAAATTCAATGGGTTAATATAAAAAAAAGTCATAATCATCAATGGAAACTTCTTAAACTTGATAGAAACTCCAGACATTCACTTCCCATAAGATCTAAAGGCTACTAAGAATAGTCTGACCCTGGCCAGATCAGGGTAAGGGTCAGTCAATTTACTGCTGATGCTCGGAATAGATGAATAGATCATTACCTGAAATAGTAACAGCAAATTTGCTATCAACGATCAAATTTTCCTCGTTAAAGATCTGAGTCTCAAGACCAGCAGCAATAGCAGAAATCAGGGTACCAGCATGGACCTCCCCCCAACGGGTATATACCACACCGTTCTCAACTGGACAGTCACTGAACTGAGTCATTACTGATCCCTTGGGACTTGGCACACGTTCTACAGCATCCTGAAGGTCAGCCCTGCAAACAAACCCACTTGTACCCTCATAAAATCATCAAAATTTGACTTACCTTTCATTCCCTTCATCTTCTAAATCTTCAGCTTCTCTAGGCCGACGGGTATACTTTGCAGCATATTTGCAATCCAAGTGTTCATCCCTCCTTGCTTGCGTCTCCAAGGTATTGGACATCATAAAATGCATTGCACACTATAACAGTACGTATCTTCAACTAGGTCTTAAACCTAAGTCAAAACAGAGCTTGAGTAATACCTGTTCAGGGACAGTCAGAGTCTTATTCTGGAATTGGACAGCATCGCCGGGGATGAGTTTCAGAAGAATGACCCTGTTCTTGAAGGTCTCTTCTCCTTTCGGGGAGAATGGTAGGATATTTTTGTTGGAAGCACCTACTGCTCTCTGGATACCATCTTGTCGGAATCTGTAAGGTATCGTGTTAGGTTAGGTTTGATTAGGTAAGGCTAGGTAAGGTTAGGTAAGGTTAGGTAAGGTTAGGTAAGGTTAGGTAAGGTTAGGTAAGGTTAGGTAAGGTTAGATAAGGTTAGGTAAGCTTAGGTAAGGTTAGGTAAGGTTAGGTAAGGTTAGGTAAGCTTAGGTAAGGTTAGATTGGGGTAGGAATAGGGAAGGTTAGATGAAGTTAAGTTAAGTTAGGTAAGCTTAGGTAAGGTTAGATTGGGGTAGGATTAGGGAAGGTTAGATGAAGTTAAGTTAAGTTAGGTGAAGATAGGTTAGGTTAGATTTGGTTGGGCTAGGTTAGAAGACAACAAGGTTGTTTCTAAACATTCAGAAGTAACTAACCTGTGAATTAACTGAATAGCCAATGAACGGGCATCGGTATTGCGTGATCCGTCCTCGACCAATCGAATCAAATCAATGAGCATGTTAATAGTTGAGGGTAGACGTTGATCGGCATCATATAGCTCTGTAGTGTTGTAACATTGTCGTAGACTTGAGGCCACATTCGTTCCAACGTTTTCGAAGGACCATGAAGGGGAGACAACGCAGAGTGCGAACAAGATGGCGGTGAGTAACTTAGGCGCCATTTTGTGTTTCTTCAAATTGTCCCACAGAAACGAAGATTGGTTAAATAATGATCTAAAACAGGGGTGAGCAACCTTTTTTTTAATGGGCCAGTAAAATACTGAGTTATTTGCCAGGCCTCGTCTTTGATGTGATCCTATTCAAATGGGTCTCAAATTCTCAAATAGGGGATTCCCCTAGAACCTAAAATGCTTCAGGGATCACATAAATATGTTCAGCGTGTCGCAGGTTGCTCATCCCTGATCTAAAGTACTCTCAACTAATTATTAATTTGACCAACACCATTTTCTATTCAAACCAACCTTATGAATACTTCTAAGACAGCTTAAATTTACTTAAATTACTTTTTACTTAAGTAGTATTGGTATGACTAATTAGTCAACGCCCATACCACTCATAATCAGTTTTTTTTCCTTATAATCAGCTAATTTTGAGAAACTTTTTAGCAACTTAAGTCTTTAGAGTTAAGTTAAGAACTCTTTACTTACTTAGGTTAGGTTCTCCTCTATGAATATTTCTTAATTGACGAATTCCAGGTGCAAAAAACCAAAACGTGTCACCAACACTAAACCAGCCAACTAATCGTCTAACGGGGAGTAACCTGTTCATTACAGCACCACTGATAAGATTATCTTATCAAAGATCAAACATTAGCAAAAATGAGGTCACCCGGTATGAGACATTCACTTCTCCAAATATGTCCTATACTAATTTTACAAATTCCAGTTCACTAATTACACAAGTGTATTAAAGGTCTCGATCAGGGATGAGCAAGCTGCGGTCCGCCGAGCATATTTATGTAACCTGCAAAGCACCTGCAGCCCTTATTGAAATTTTGAGACGTGAGTCGATCTCAACCGGGGCTACTCGATCGGTGAGTAATCGATCATAAAAAAGGGTGTCCACCCTTGGTCTAGTTCATTAAACATAACCAAGTGTGATTAATAATGACAGCTGTCATTTGTTTTCATAATCTCTTCATTTTCTAATATATGTAGATGGCGTAATGTGCTATCAGATGACGTAAATCGTTATTAATCGGATTTTGAAAACTTTAAAGTACATTTGTGTATTAAGATGAGTTATAAATGTGCTTATTGAATATATAATGCGTACTCTATCCCTTAAAATCAAATCTATAAACATTTATTTCACTGAAATTCATCATATAAAGTAAATTAAGGGTTTTAAACGATATTAATAATGTTAGAAACAATAAAATCATCATACTCCCAAACAAATACCTCTAAAGGAGGTATGCAAACATTTATTTCCATTTATTTCTCCTAAATTATCGAAAAATGACAGTTTTCAGTTGTCATTACATTCGATAATTCACAGCTAGATGGCGTAAATGTAAATCGTGAATATTCATATCTTAAGGGTTAGAAAACACCAGCAGTGTGTTGTTTAAGCATATTTCAGCG
>WSZQ02075283.1:8212-20127 GCA_019419845.2 Weissflogia rhopalogaster
GGAGTGAAAGCTCAAAGAAGTTTAGATGGTTTGATTATTTTTTGTTAAAATGGTATTTATTTAATCAATTTTTGTTTGATAGTATTTAGTATGTTAAGTTTTACTTGTTATTTTTAGTATGAATTTAGTATTATTTTCTATTGATGTATTCAATAATGGGATTATGAAGTGGGATGTAAGTGCATACGAATGCCAATAAAGGTTACTTAATATATATATAATGTTTAATTTTCAGCCTTTTTTCTTATTCCAAGTTAATCGATATAGAAATAGTTCGTTTACATTAAAAACTATAACATTTATATTAAATCTTATATAAAAAATAAATATATACCAACACAAAGAACAATAATAACAATGGACACTCTATACCTCTTTTCCTTCTTCACACCCTCCTTGCATTTCCCTGTTTCAAACAACCAGTCTCCCAACGCAGAGCCCTTGTCCTTCTACTACTAGAAGCTACTGCTTCTCTCAATTTCTTCGCATTCCCTCACCAAATGATCCATTATGTCTCACCCTCTATTGCACATAACACACTTTCTATATTACTCTGGCTCTATGTTTGCCTTTCCCTTTTCTCGGATCTGCATACTGGTCTCACAATTAAAGCCTGCTCCTCGTTCCCAAAATCTCTCCTCTTATAACCAGGATTATATCTGCTGTCCTTAACCGTTCCCTGCATCTATTGGTCCTCTATCTGATATTTTAAGCTTCTACACATTTCTTCACTAACCACCTCTCCGACCACCTAACTGTTTCAGGTGTTCTTAACCCCTGTGCTGTTCCATTTCCATATATATCTTCCTTCCCATCCATCATCCATATTGCATACATTCTTCCCATATCGAATCACTCCCCATTGCCAAGCTTTTTCTTCCCGATTTTTACATCACTGTATACTCTGGGATTATCCTTTCTAGCCAAATTATATCATTAATGACCCTCATATGCTCTCTTTCTCTCTCTGCAAGATCTTTTGAGTTTCATATCCCCCTCTATACATTATCGCCTGCAACACACACGCGTTTCTTACTCGTGTATCTATCACCCACAACTTCGCCCATGTTTCCTTTATCATTGCCCAAGTTTTTCTGGCCTTCATATGAGTCTGAATAATTCACCATGGCAACTAGATATTTTAATGTGTCCACCCTCTCGATACCTTTTCCCTTCCTATATCACTCCTCCTCCTTTCACCAGGCCATTTAGACTCCAGTCTCTTGGGCATCCCAACATTTAATGTCAAGCCCATTCTATCGATGTATCCTTCAAGCCTCCGTAACACCGCTTGCATACCTCCCACAATATTCCGTCTACCCTGCCCTATCTTCAAGAACTGCTGCATTTCGCGCATGTAGATATTAACTTCTACTGTTTAATCTAGCGTTCTTCAAAATATGGTCGCGAAACTATTGCATGGTGAGCTCGTATTACATTCCGAATATATAGACTAGAAGGCCAATAAAGGTCATAGAGGGTCTCTCCTTGGAATGTTAATGGACAGGAGACCTTTGAGAAAATGTCACAAAGAAATCTACGAGAAAAGTGAACCCAAATTCGGTAAACTGTTGGTATAATCATTCATTTATCATTAGAATACATATCTTATTTCATGTTCTTTATTAAATTAGATTATTAAAGTATTATAATAGAGATTATTTCATAGATATATCTCCACAGACATTCATACATATTTACATACACGTTCATACATCTATAATCGTCCATATTCGTCCTGCATTCGATTTTGAGGAACATCCCATGACACCAATATTTGGAGCAATTACGCTCCAACCTCGACCAAATTATGCCTCGGAGATAACGGTCGATATCTGATTAAGTAAACATCGCAATTTCCCAATTACATATTGATTTATTACTTGGGAGTGTGCTTTTCATTCACCCGCTTATGAACGCAGCATCCACATCTTGACTTCATATACGAGTATCTGCGTATAATTTTCTCGCTTCCGTGCCTTCCACTCTAGCAAGGTGAAGATATTATCGCATTCATCTGCCGCCGAGTCGTCGTACAAACTTCCATTGCAACATGCACATATGCTCTCCGAAACCAGTTGAAAATTAGTTAATTAAGCGCATGATGTACGCGCAAAAGTTGAAAATTTATTTAATTTCAGTGAAGCAGAAGTTGCATTAGCGGCGGGCACTGATGCAGTTATGTTGCGACGGCCACTTTGCGATAGTATTATGTATTCGTTGGGGCATGTTACATACTGAAATTGCATGTAATGTGTAATGTTTTCACACCTACTGAACAGTATCTTGTGTCTGCCACTGCCAGTGGTGTCTAGGTTGGGGATGCATATTCGGTACATTATACTCATATTATATTTATTGGAAAATAAGAATTGGTAAAAATGGTTTATTTTTATCCCAGGTTACAGAAACTGTAGTTGTTTTCTTATTTTTTCTAAAATTCCATCAATTGTTTTAAATACATAGAAAGTTTTTACAACGTCACCGTGGTTTCTTCTTCGTATGTACCCGAATTCACATAACAACTTAGAAACCGCGGTTTTCGCTTTTAATGTAATTTAATATAAATTTGGGTTTGCTGAGAAGTTTGCGCCATCGCACTTAGATTTTCTTTATGTAAGAGAATTACTATAAACAAATATACCAAATATATGTGCACCGTGTGTAAATATTAGAATATGAATATATGAATATGAAGGAAACTGGAATGATATTCTAATAATATGTTTCTTTTACCCTTCCGATGTCAATCGTCAGTCTAATGGAGCGCGAACGACATTCAGAAGAATTATAGTTAATTACCATAACACTGTGCTTAGATTAACGTATGTGCTTCGCATTATTAAAATTGGTTATAAACACACTAACGGTACACAATAAATGTATGATAATAAGTGTACTTATTGAAAGTTTTATGAAAAATGTATTTCTTTGAAAGAAATACCACTGTAAATTAAATGCTAATATACAAGTAATAACGATTACGTTCCAATCCAAATTCCATTGTTACCAGTATGCTGAGAGTATGGGTTTCAGTTTTCAAAACCGCAAACGGAGACAGAAACCCTTAGAACGGGTAACATCATTTCTGAAACGGCGTTTTCTTGTCCTGTCCTTTTTACTGACATTACTGATATTTCTTTTTTCATTAGGGCAGCCACTTGTTCTACGTTTTTTATAGTTCTGACACGTCTACTATTATCCGTATTTCTTCATTTTATATTCAGACTTTCATAAAAATTGCATTTCCTAATAAAATGTTAATAGACATTTCAAATCCGTTCATTATCTAGTTACATATTTTTTGTCCTTTTCGCAGATTTGCTCGTTCCGTTGGCTAAGTCGTCCCTTAGCTATTTCATTATCTAGAATACAATATAAACATAAACAATAAACAATATATCACGTAGTATATTCACATAGTATAAGTTCATAATGATCTTAAATAGTCAATTCCGGCTGACTAAGATTAGAACAGTTGTAGAAATAAAACTTTTCATTCCTCGTGCTCATTCATTTTACATAGGGCTATATATGGGACTAATAAGAGATGCATATTTGACTTGGGAGGAGGCTCTTTGGTTTGGGGTCACCACAACCCTTTATCATGATCAGCGCAAGCAACTTAGCACACGTGTCAGATTGTACGAGTGAATTAAAGCATTTTTTATTTTTCTCTCGGAAACAACCCTTCACCACTATAGCTCTTCCTATTCAAACAAGTTTCCTAAGTCAAACTGATTATAACATTATTAAACAAGGACTTTTAAAAGTAAACATTTTAATATTATAGATTATATTGTAGAATAATTGCCTTTAATTATATTTTCGAGGAACGATTTTAGTAACTATTCTCCTTCTAGGAACATCATTTGTCAGTGCTTTCAAATTCTCCGAATTAAATTCCCCAAAAGATTGCTCATTAGTTTGGGGCTAAAACCGCGGCAGGTCACATCTCACCACGAAAGAACACAGCTTTGGGCTGCTCCATTATATTTTATTATTAATAGGGGTGCTTGCCTTTTCGCACATCTACTCATACGCGGTTTTAGCACAAATTTCAGGGATTTGCGTATACGCACAAAGAAAGTGCCCGAGAACAAACAGATTATACCGAGAATCATTTCCAAAAAGCCACATGTATGAACCGTATATTTGGTCTATACACACGGTTATTTAGAGGTATCAATTACCAGCGTATTTACGTGTTCTGGTAATGGTGGAGAGCTTATTCTCTTCTCATATATTATTATGCGTGTGCAATGCCGACAAACGGTTTGGTACCCACCATAGTCCGCAATTACACTTTGATTTCGGCACTGCGGTTGATGCGGGGCGTTTTCGGTTTCGTAGGCCCCATGGGCTGATTTAGGCTTTGATTAATTATGTAATTCCTTTATACTCCATAGGCACTGCACTTTATATGGTATGTTATATCATAATTATTACAACACTTGCGGATAATTATTCGAAATAAGGATGTTCTTGTTAGGTTATTTTTCCTACTCTTGTTTTATAATGGGCACATTGTATAATGAATTTTGATTAAGTAATGATATACACAACCTACGACTGATAACAATAAAGGTAGAAACAATTTTCACATTTAGATGATCCAGTTCTATGTTGTGGTAACCACCGTTATCAAAAACCAATAAAACTTTGAAGCATATTTATTTTCCATCGTATATGTTTCCACTGCCCCTGATTAAACATTTACAAAACCCATACTTAAATAAATGTTGAATCATATATATGCTTTCTTATTGGATCATTAGAACACAGGCAATTGGGTCTTTTTAAAATGTTTCATTACACAGGAAGTTGAAGAACGATTTATTAACATTGCTTTTATTATCAGGCTCTCTGATAGAGCATACATCATCTTATTGTTAATGGGATGCTATTGAACGGAAACCGCGCTATAAGAGTACTGCATTATAGGAGGGCTGTCGCAATTTCTGTTCCACATTATATGGGAGTCGCGTTCTTAGAGTACCACGTTATAAGAGACTGTAATGTCTTCATAGTAGTTTCATATCAGAGGCCGATACCAGATACCGATACCGACACCTGAAATCTAAATCTACTTATTATTTTCACATATGATAGTCGTAGAAAACGTATATTGTACTTCTCGAATAAAATAGACATTATTCACTCGTATGACTTGTAATTTGTCATAGTCGTAAACAATGCGTATTACATGCTCGTTATACAATATACTAATTTCTAACTAAACAAAAACAATACAACATTTATCAAATCAAATTAGTATTAGACAGCATATACTACTATTTATAACATACATAATTTAATTTAAAAAACATATTTTCTTGAAATTTTGCTTGTAAACATAAATCTGTTTTTACAATCTCAATTCCCAAAGATTGGTAATTCCATGAGGATGTAAAGCGATATAAATAATTCAAAATGCAATGAAAGCAAATAAATCCAGAGCAGCCATTAACGCATTAATACTGCTATCACAGCCGCCCCTCGACGCTCAACGTCGGCACCCTTAGTGCTCGCGGCCGTAATATATTTCATCTGCGATTGATTTTTCCTGCAGCCCGCTCAAAATAAGCGTTAATAATTACAATGTTCATTAGCATGTGGAATTGCCAGTTTCCACCGGCTCTGACGGAATCCGCTATGGAATTTGATTATTTCAACACGTTCCGACCGAAATTCACATCTGGCTCTTCAACAACAGCGACGTCGCCGTGGGAGTACATTTAAATTTTTTTTTCGGATGTTCCCCTCACGTCACCACTGTGGAAATACCAACTGCCGGCACACAATATCCATTTAATCAACTTTATATCTTTATTACATCCACCACCCTCCACCTAATTATCGTCGGTGTTGGCCAATCACGCGCACGGTACAGTTACCATTCGATTTTTGAACACGCATACATACACATGCTCTTATACATAGACATTGGCAATTCAATTTACCAACGGCTCGTAGTAAATCCGCCGCAACAATTTAATTATAAACTTGATATAATTTAACAGAGGCGGTGATTAAAAATATTTGCGCCGGCGGTGAGCGCGCTGTGTTTCCGAGCGGGTGAGAGGGCTTAGTTCAGGGTTCGCAAGGGTTGGTGCACGAACCAAGCCGAAGGTTAGAAGTGGCAGCAATCATTACCAAAGCTTAACCGTAAGCCAATAATGGCGTATCGGTAAACCGACGGCGCTAACCGAAACCGACGACCGTGTTGTCGGGCTACATTGAAATAACGAAATAAAGATAAATCGATTGATTGCCGGGCGCGGGAGAAACTGATCCCGACGCGACGGCCGCGGCGTGTGCTCCCGCTATCCCGGTGAGGAAGCGTGATGCGATGAAACAACGTCGGGGAATCGAATGATGTTGAGGGCAGCGGTGAACAGCCGGCTGGGATCGAAACTCATCAATACACAGCTTGTAAATTTTGAATGTGCAAATTGTTAGGTGAATTTTTCATATTCAAACTTTTATCGCAGCCTTTTAATTAACTTAATTTCCTATGAGGGGGGTTATGTATTGGACATTTTTATACGATGAAAAATACCATGAACTTCATGACGGTGTGAGATATATACATAGTAAAATAAATAATGTGATAATGTATAAAGTAAATAGAAAAATACAAAAGAGGATTACGATTTCATTCTATGTATATACTTATTTCAGTTAATAATTACTTTATTTTTGGATATGAAGAATTATTCACGCTTAAATTAGATTATATGACCATATCCTGTCATGCGTCTTAACGAAATTATTACCCCGCGAGTTATAAGTACACGGAGCCTTATTTAAAAGGATTCACTGATTTAACCCGCACAGAACGCCGACATCATACAAATAACACGACACGAGATATGTACGGATATTGGGTAAAAAGTTATTTTATTTTAAATTGTCTTGGTGGACACGGCAATACGAGCTTTGATGGGAAAGGGTAGCCGCCTTGGCGCATGCGCCGCTTAAGCGGTGCTGTTAACATTAAATATATTTAGGATGCAAAAGTCGCCAAACACCGGTGGCGCGGACAATGACGTTACTTATTTGATTACTTGATTAATGTTGTGATCGTTCCCTAATATTATTGTTTCTCTGTATATTACGCACGAGCAATAGTTACTCGTAGCACTCTGTGAGTGCATAATAAGCTGTTTGCGCTCGAGTAACGTACTATTCTTTAGCTACCACCCTTTTGGTTAGTCACTAAGGCCAACTTTAAAACTCGTGCTGTCCCGTCTATATCGACCTTCCATGTACACTTCCGTAGTTATAGTATATTCTCCAACGAGCAGGGGTTGGTCCCCGTTTCCTCCGGTTTATGAAACATTGTAGGACGAGCTGAAGATGAGTGAGGAAAAGGCATTCCATGCGAGTTGTTCATAATACTTTTTCTATGACTCTAATAATTACTTTGATACTGAAATGTGTACATTATACAACAGGAGTTGAAAATTTGATTTACGCTTCTTTAGTAATATATATTACTACAGGTAACGTTTTGTATTAATAAATTAATTGTTTTAGAATCAAAACTAATCCAAGTGCCATAATTTTTCCCAATATTCTTCAAGTCCAAAATAAGAACGAGGTGAAATCAAATTTTACTTTGAAAGGCAAGTAATTAGGCAAAATAAATGTAGTTATTTGTTTATTTCGTTGTATTTATATTGTTTTAATCTAATGCGAATATTGTGTAACTTTCTTTAATCAATTATAACCAATAATTAGAACATTTCAATTTTGTTTCTTTTGTTGGAAATACCAGTATTTTATCGGTATTACCAGTTTTAAACTTATATATTCCGAAAAGACATTCGAATATTGGAAGGTATACTGAATATCCCGGCGAACTTCGAATTGCACTAATCAAATCTAATTAAAGATAATAAAATCAAATCTAACCATATTTAAACGAACCAAACCTTACTAAACCTAAACATGGTACGAATACAAGCTACGAATCAAATTTCTTCTAAATACATGTGGTAAAACTAATTTTTGTGAAAATTTTCGGACGAGATCATCTTTTATGTATTATGAAATCTACAAATCGCATTAGAAGCAAAAAGAAATGGATAATTCAATAGATTTATCATCTTATTCAGTGGTGTGACTTTTCCACGTGTGCACTTTTACGGCGCAGATAGTGATAACGTGCGGCCGGCGTGCATGCTTAGTCTACCGTAAATATTAATGTAGCTTCCTAGTGCATAATTCAAAAACGCTCCTTTTTCGCAACTAATTTCGCACGACTGGCGCTGGTGACGCCATACGCAAGACGTGTAACCTTTTCACTAATGCCGTCGTCGCGAAAATTACGCACTAAACGAGATAAACCCGGACTGCTCTACATGCGCTGCAAGGCTAGCTGAATGAGTGTGAATGTGTAATTCGGTTACTGGCTTAACAAGAACGCTGGATGTTTAATACTACCGCGCTGGGAGCGTGGCGTGAGGCGCAATGTGTAAATGAGAGGAGACTGGATGCAGCGCTGGAAGGCTTGCGCATGTTGGATGCGGTTTATGAAGTTAATAAAACACAATTTTTCGGGCAAAAAGTTGCAATTTACATGACTTACACGCACACTGCTAGCGTTTTGATTAAATTTCTGGGATATTATATAAAATGAATTCATCCCTTCTGCAAATATATTAACTAAGGTAGAGGTCTTCAAAAAAACAATTTAAAACTTTCTGAAATGAACTTAAATTCGATTAACTGCGATATTTGCACTGACAGCAGCGTAAAATTTCATGACTTTTAAATTGCATAATGCACTAAGAATGTCTGATGTATTGAGATTAAATTAATAAAAGCTTGTTTTATATGGAACCTTTATTGGCATTTCAACACTTCATTTTATAAATACCTACTACCCTTCAAAATATCATTTAACATTAATCACAATTCTTAAATTAAATGATAACAAAACAATAAGCAAAAAAATAATAAACAATTAAATACACATACAAATAATAACAAGAACCCAATCTGAGCCACAGCAATATCCACGAGTCACTTCTCATACCGCTTTCCTCCTCCTTCTTACATTTACCAATGTGGTGATTGTCGCCAACCACTTCCCTGTCTTTTCTAACCACACCTCTACTCGTTTTCCACCCCTACCCTCCTTCAAAGCCCATTCCACCCTCGCCACACCACATTCACCTGCCAGGTGTTCCCTGCCAGGTGTTTAATAAAAGTAGTATTTTTTACGTTGTTGACGGGTCTTCCCATATGAATGATTATTACAAGTTAATACGATATAGCAACAGGTAAAAATTATTTTTATAAGTACTCGTTTTGATAAAATCAAAATAAAATTACGTGATTTCCGGAAGCCCAATAGGACAACGCCCTTGATTTACTCATATACAATATTTCATAATACTCAAATATTTCATTCCGTTTCCGCATTAGGGAAAGTCCGCTTATTACGGATTAATTATTACATAAATCAGGTAAACCTAAGAATGTTCCATTGTAGGCAGGATTCCGTGAACAGAAGGTTCCGTGTACGTATTCTCAATATCATACATAGATCTCAATGTCAACCACATATTTACTTTTACAAAAAAATATTTTTCACCGCTCACCCGGGCAGCCATTCAACACCCAACATTCTTCCATCAACATTCAACACTCAACATTCAACACACAACAACTACTACACAACAACTACTACACAACAACAACAACAACAAAAAAAACCTACTGAAAAAAAACCTACTCTTGGAGATCCAATAAGTCATTTTTATACTAATAATGAAAACTTAGTAGAAATAATTAATTCTAAATAGTATAACGGCCACTAATAAAAAAATAAAGATAAAATTAATGTCTGACTTATTGAGATTTAAAAAATAAAATGATTAAGATGATTATATAATTTGTACCATATATCTTGGAAAAAAAGATTGAGTGGTAATGTGTAAATGTAATAAATGCTACATTATTTTAATATTTTATTATAATAATTCAATTACAAATTTATATAGACCAATTAATATCGCACCAATTTTTAGCAAGGATCATGACATCTCATCCAAAACACTCATTAACCTGCAAATAATAATCATGTTGTACAGTATTATTTAAACGTCTCATTAATATTATCAATATCTTAATTCGCAGTAATTTACATTTTCTTGTAGGCCTACGGTTCTAAGAAAACAGTTATAACAAAATAAATAAATCCAACACAGTTGGCACTGCGCAAAGTTGCGGAACATTCACAAAATGTGTGTCTTAGGTTCTCGGAATACATTTGCGTATCACGTTAAACACATTTGCAGCAGGGAATAATATTTCTCATGCCACATGCGTGTGCTCCTTGCGTTACAACCCTCACACATGCTGTATTTCCTTAGCTAACATTAAAAATAACTGCGGAATTTCACAGTAGACACCATATGCCACTTAATTAATGGAATTTATTCTTAATTCTACTTATTTCTCGTTGATTTCTTGTGTAAACTGGGATAGCAAGTTTTGCTAAAGGCCTTTATAGTCAATATATTTATGGTATGAATGACCTCATTAGCTTTGCTTAGATTAGTTAAATTTGCAATAGAATAACTTACTGGGCAAATCGGTATGTATCGAGTTAAGATTATCTAAGAATTCTCTACTGATTTAGAGTAGATTTAACGGGATGTATTTGAATTCAAGGAGACTTAGTTGAGATTCTATCAGACAATGTCAAACGATGCAGTAACCCTCACACGTGTTGTATACTTTGTTGATGACACGAAAAGTAACTGCAGATATGCACAGTAGGCTTAGCTACGACTTGATTAATGAGCTTAATTTCAGCCAAAGTTATTTGTCGCTGATTCATCCGGAGAACAGGGGAAATAGCAGAGCGTGGAGAGGGCTTTGCGGATGATGTTTGCCTAAGACCCAACACGCCGGAAAAAGCGAACAAATTAGGGTCCTAACAAGAGTGACAGTTGACTATAACCGACGAGGAAATACATTTTATTCCATTTGCCGACGGTAATGTCAAGTCTTGTAAAAAGCGCCACTTAAAAAGTATCGGAACCGTTGTAGCAAATCAATCATTCCTTGGGTCCTTGACGTTTTCTCGCTTTTCATGTTTGCGATCAACGTGGCGCTTTGAAATGCAAATACACGGATCGCGATCAAAGTTGCACGAATTATTTACATCCGTTTGTTCTTAAATGTCATTGCGATTTTCATATTATTAAGGCATTTATGTTACTTGACACCTCAAAACTGCTTTGAAAATGGATCTAAAGACCACAACTTGGAAATAATAATTTAACCGGGAATATCCAAATGAAATACGCTTCTTCATGTAGAAGCGAGAAGACAAAACTATTCATGAGGGCACTTTTTTGCAGGCTGAACTGGATTAAAAGTAGTTATTACCAACCGTACGCCAACCGCGTACTTGCCCTGTTACGGTACCATGCAAAAAAACTGTGCACTTTGTTTCGGCGGTTGACTCCTGCCTGCTGCTATGGCGGTGTGGTACTCATAACTGACGTACGAACATTGGGTTTTTGGTGGAGAGGTGGATTGAGGTTGGTATAGTGTAGCAAGGTTAAAGGGGGTAAAGGACCTTTGTGATATTATGGCTACCCAGGACGTCTTTTATTATGCAAATTTATGATGCACACAATCCACTACATCAAATTTTACTATTGCTTTATTGCAGCAACCCGTTAGGCATACTGAGGTGGTAGGAGAAGCATTTAGAACCACTGGAAATTTTCTGACAGTGTAATAATTAAAACTTGGTTTGCTGCTGCTGAGACTGGGGTAGAGGATACTTGTTTAATTTTGCGTAAACTAGTTTAAGCAGCTTACGGGCTTACATTAATGTGAAGTGCCCTTCACTTTGTTCACCGCGCCGCAATGCCTTTTGCTCC
>WSZQ02075315.1:1187-17130 GCA_019419845.2 Weissflogia rhopalogaster
TGCATCATACACCATTAGATAGCTTAACTCTTCTACGTCAATTATCAGTAGTAAAATTTAAAAATTTCCTATATTCATTCCGAGTTATCTAGGGTAGACTTTGACCTTTGCTGGCGTTATGAAAGAGTAGAATATAATAAACGAGTCGTATATCAGCATCTTCCCTATTTCATTATCTGTTAAAATGGTATATAATTTGTTAATAGTTTGTATGTCTATCACCTTTTTTTGGCGGTGTATTGCCACAACTCGGATTCTGCGTAATTTCGTGCAAACGCCCTATATTCACTCCGAAAAAAGGGTCGTGAACCAGGAAGATATTAATAACCTATATACCATTTGATAGAACATGAAATAAGGAATATGCTGATATAGTACTTGAATTCATTTAATCCTTTATTTCGTCAGCAAAGAACAAAATCTACTCCAGATAACTCGGTGGGATAGTTTTCAAGAGTTATCAAGGGTAGAGTTTGCCCTGAACTAAAGATATGAAAGAGGAAAACATAATCAACGAATGTTATAACAGCATAATCTCTATTTCATTATCTATTAAACGGTATATAATTTATTAATATTTTATATGTCTACAACCATTTTTTGGCGGTATATTGCCACAACTCGGATTCTGCGTAATTTCGTGCAAACACCCTATATTCACTCAGAGAAAAGGGTCGCGCCCCAGGATGAAATTAATAACATATATAACATTTGATAGAACATGAAATAAGGAATATGCTGATACATGACTTGTTGAATACATTTAATCCTTAATTTCGTCAACAATGGACAAAGTCTACACTGTGTACAATGCACAAAGGAACACATTGTAGCGTAATAAATATACTCAACTAAGTAAGATTACCCTCAACTAATTAATTTTGAAGCCTCATAACCTGAAAAAAAAAACTAACAACATAACTGTGTATAGTTTCTCGACGATATAATCACGCAATTTGGTAATGTTGTAATTAAAAGTTGCTATTTTATCTAGTTATAAGCTATAAGACTATGTCTAAAGATTTAATAAACGTCTAACGTTCGAAGGAAAAAGCATAAAACTGCAAACCCATCAAATCACTTCCATCCTCTTCCCATCGGTGATGGGCATCAATAACATTGCTGCGCAACATTGAATCCTGATGGGCTATTACGAGGCGCGAAACGAAAACAAATCAAATCGCCGCATCGGACTGAACGAAGCGCAGAGCACAGGAGAGTAAGTACCAGAGGAGAAGAAACAACAACAACAACAATAACAAAAAACGAGCACCGCTACACGACCGAATCGTGAGGATAGCCTGACTGCGCTGAGGATCCTGTCCGGCGTGCCACATGGAAATTTCGCGGAAATGTCATTTCGCGCGCCCTGTCACCTCTGTCGTCGCTGTCGTCAGGATTTGCTTGATTGATGGGCACGAACGCGTCTTATAGCCGACAGCTGGAAGATGGAAAGTTCGCGAATCGCCCGCGAAGCCGTAAAAATGATAGTAAAAGTATGAACATTGATAATCGAATGAATTCTCGTGGATAACGCTTGCAGCTAGATCGTGTGGCATACCATACCGACCAGCAAAAGGTGCAACCTCCACTTCCAAGACCTAGGGAAACAATTGAACATCGTAAATGTGTCATGTTCATGTTCCACGTTCCTTTCGAATTCTTTATATTTTTGTTAAAGATTTATTTATTAGTGTAATTATTGTACATTTATGGATCAACTAGTAATTTTCATATAGTGAGGATTTTTATAACTTTTAGCGGGTATGCCAGTCTCCAAATGTTGTAAAAATTTGAAATAGTTCATAGGTTTAATAAGGATTTTCTTCCGGAAAAGTTAGTGATTCGCTCAAATAAAGGTTGTGTAAATTTCGTTTTACAAAATTGAAAATTTCGGACATTTGTAAAACTCGGCGCATTTTTATATTTATACCACTTATAGAAGAAGAATTGCCTAATCTAATGACGTTAATCTCAAATTGATATTATAAATACGTCCCAAGATAATTCGCGGTGGAAAATAGGGAAAAGTTGTCGATTTGCTCAAACATCGTCATGTAAATTACTTCCTACAAATTTTAAAATTTCGGGCATTTATAAAACTCGGAAATTTTTTATATTTACGGCACTTATAGAAAAAGAGTTGCTTAATTTAATGACGTTAATCCTAAATTGATATCATAATTACAACGTAAGATAACCCCTCTCAAAAATAGGCGAAAATTACCGATTTCCTCAAATACCGTCATGCAAATTACGTCGAACAAAGTTGAAAATTTCGGGCATTTGTAAAAGTCAAAGCATTGTTATATTTATAGCACTTATAAAAGAAGAATTGCTTAATTCAATGACGTTAATCCCAAATTGATATTATAATTATGTCCCAAGATAATTCGCTGTCGAAAATAGGAAAAAGTTGTCGATTTGCTCAAATACCGTCATGTAAATTACGTCCTACAAATTTTAATATTTCGGGCATTTATAAAACTCGGAAAAATTTTATATTCACAGCACTTATAGAAGTTGCTTAAGGAGTTGCTTAATCTAATGACGTTAATCCTAAATTGATATCATAATTACAACGTAAGATAACCCCTCTCAAAAATAGGCGAAAATTACCGATTTCCTCAAATACCGTCATGCAAATTACGTCGAACAAAGTTGAAAATTTCGGGCATTTGTAAAAGTCAAAGCATTGTTATATTTATAGCACTTATAAAAGAAGAATTGCTTAATTCAATGACGTTAATCCCAAATTGATATTATAATTATGTCCCAAGATAATTCGCTGTCGAATATAGGAAATAGTTGTCGATTTGCTCAAATACCGTCATGTAAATTACGTCCTACAAATTTTAAAATTTCGGGCATTTATAAAACTCGGAAAAATTTTATATTCACAGCACTTATAGAAGAAGAGTTGCTTAATCTAATGACGTTAATCCTAAATTGATATTATAATTATGTCCCAAGATAATTGCCTTCCAAAAAAAGAAAAAGATGTCGATTTGCTCAAATACCGTCATGTAAATTACGTCCGACAAAATTGAAAATTTCGGGCATTTCTAAAAGTCAAAGCATTGTTATATTTATATCACTTATAAAAGAAGAGTTGCTTAATCTAATGACGTTAATCTTAAATTGATATCATAATTACGACGTAAGATAACCCCTTTCAAAAATAGGTGAAAATTACCGATTCCCTCAAATACCGTCATGCAAATTACATCCTACAAAATTGAAAATTTCGGGCATTTTTAAAAGTCAAAGCACTGTTATATTTATACCACTTATAGAAGACGAATTGCTTAATCTAATGACGTTAATCCCAAATTAATACCATAATTATATCCTAAGATATATCCTATCAAAATTTGAGAAAAATTGCAGACTCGCTCATAAGGAAATGAAATTTATATCTCACAATAAGAAAACGCAAGAATAACCAAAGAAGGAAGCGTAGGCGTTTTGATAGAACCTAAGATTTCCAATCTTTGTCATGCTCCTTCTTCTGCGTCTCATGCAGTGTGGGAAAAACACGAGAACATGTTTACGCATACCTGAAACACCAAAGCTTCATGTATGTTCCACCATCAATTCCTGCGATGCGCCTCGCCGGCCGGAAAACAATGTTGTTAGATCAAAGACAGGGCGCCGGCCGTGTGCAAACGTAATAGGGAGCACTTTGCGATGCATGGCATGTGTGTGAATAACAAACCAAGTTCATACGATCGTAAGGAAGCGCCCAACAACAGTTTGCAAGCGCTATATTCATTGCGAATGCTTTTCAACGAAAGAATACTGGCATTTCGCAACAAAACAGCCACTAAACAACCACAAAACAACTACTAATTGAAATTGTTTGCATCCACTAAGAACCTTAAGTAATTTAGAACATTCCACGTCATAAACGACCTAAGGCATTATTTAATTACTCCTTCATTTCCGTCATAACATTTTTTAAACTTTTTTATTTGACTTTTTGTCGTATTTTTATCAATAACTTTAGATATGATTAACCAAAGTGATTGTAACAAACGGTATTAGAAAGTAAATTAAATTATCTTCAACATGTGTTCAATTTCAAGAAATTATTAGAATTAGATTCGCCTCAAAATGGCTATCAAACATGAAATAGTAAATTCAAACGAATAAGGAAAAATAATTAGTTTCACAAAATGTGTACTACCCTTAAAATTTAATTTTCGCATAAATAAATTGAACATGTGAAATATTGAGACAAAGAGAATTTTATCTACTTTCTTGTGGTGGTTACCCTAGATTCCTTGATCAATTATTATAGAATTTATAAACAATTAATCCCAATGTTTCAAGAAAAAATCGTTTGGCGAAACAAATCTTAAAATCCATTTTTAACATTGATAAAAATGGATTTCAAGTTCTTAAAATAACGTATAATTATTGCTATTGTATTTTTAAACTATCTACGTATATTTTGAAGTAATTCCTATCACTAGATAACGTTTATTGAGCTTTTAAAAGAGGGAAAAAGTTGTTCGTGCATTTTTTATTAGATTATTCTAGATTTGTTTGCATTTGTTTAGTAAAATAGTTGTAACTTCAGTAGTTTTTGAACGATTATTAATAAGAATACATAAAATTGAAGCTACTTAAATTCCCTATCGATTGGTATGGATATATTTATAGTAACCACCACGCAAAGGGTCATAAAGTGCATTGAAAGATTCACATAATTTTTTAAATGTTATCTCATTTTTTGTCGTATTTTAATCCATAACTTTTGATGTAATTAACATAATTGATTACAACAAACACTATTAGAAAGTAAATTAAATTATCTTCAATACGGCGTCACTTTCAAATAATTCTAAGAATTAAATTAGCAACAAAACAAGTATCAAACATAAAACATTCCGAAATAACGAAAAAGTATTTAGGGATATTTTTTTTGCATTTGTTTAGTAAAACAGCTGTAACTTCAGTAGTTTTTTAGTGATTATTATTAATAATACACAAAATTGAAGCTAATTAAATTCCCTATCGATTGGTGTAGATATATTTATAGTAACCTCTACGAAAAGAGTCATAAAGTGCATTGAAAGATTCACATTATTGTTTAAAAATGTATCTAATTTTTTCAAGTATTTTAATCAATAACTTTTGTTCTAATTAACATAATTGATTACAATAAACTCTATTAGAAAGTAAATTAAGTTATCTTCAGTGAGGGATCAATTTCAAATTATTTTACGACTTATATTAGCGTTAAAACAGCTTTCTTTCAAACTTCAAAAATGAGATATTAACTTCAAAAGAAAAAGTATTAAAAACAGTGTTAACATTATTATAAAGACATTTATAAACATTTTCTCTTGTATTCCATTGAAGTAATTCCGTGAATTTTCGGTAGTTAAAAAATTAACAAGCAAAAAAATTCCCGAAATTAAATTTTACAATTGTAATAATGTGAAGTGTTCATTCATATATGTATGTTCATCTCTAGCCTCAGGTAAAATTATGTCATTTCACATAATAAACCGTAATATAAGATAATTTGCACAAGCCACTGACTTAAGTAGATTTATCGCGGGTCATCAGCACACCAATGCGTCCAAATTTGCTCATTACATGATTTAATCAACCATAAAGTTTTAATTACTCATATATTAAGCAGTTATATGTTTGTTTATTGCGCAAACATTTGAAAGAAAATGGATTTTCTAATTTTTTAATCAAAAAAAAAAATTGTGAAAGTTTATTTTTTTATGAGAACATATTTTTTAATGCATTATTAAAGGTTTTTCGTTGTTATTATTGTTAGAAGAACATTTAATACATAAGTTTAAGTCTAATAAATAAGTTTTACTATTATAAATAAGTTTTAGTATAATAAACAAGTTTAGGTTTAATAAATAAGTTGATTCAACTTACTTCTTTTTAGATTCACTATTCCCACGTTGGCCCTTTAAAAAATTCATCGTGGAACTATAGGAATGTTGGAAAAGTCCCTCCATAACTCACTGAATTGCACCAACGAAAAAACACTGTCCACTGTGTGTCCACGAGAGCTTAAAACTCTGTTATCAGTTCACATAATTGCGATTGCAAATGCACGCGCGCGCGTGTGTATGTGTATACACCACCTGTGCGGAGGAAGCAACAGGGCCGCGGCAACGACGGTGATGCGCCGGCGCGCATTACTTAACTGCGGGCAGCAGGTAACGCCGGTTGAGGAGGAATCGGCTTCTCGCTCGGCGCGACCAGCGTGCGACCGTAAACGCAAACATCGGCGGAGGCACCGATAAAGAGTTCACCTTTGCGTCGGCTATACAGACTCCGCCCTGGCTGTGATGCAGGCGTATTGTTAGACAATCGCCTAGCAGGAACGGATATTACTTAACCACATAAGATTCGTTTCGTTTCATACGTTTTTAAAATTTGTTTCATTTTCGTTCTCAAAGATCGCTTGTTGTTTTTTTTTTAGAATTTAGTAGAATGTAAAAAGATGTAGTACGGATTTAATTGTACGATACTGGTTCAGGTTTAACTTAATTAAGGTTGGAGAAGTCTACACAGACTTACACACATCAGAGAAGGGTTTATATCATTTGAGATTGGCCTTTCAGACTGTTGGAACATACATCAGGCATTTTTAATCGTCACCAGGACGGCGATGGCGATGTAAACGCTCTGACGAATGAAAACGCCTGAAGGAAGGTCATTCATTCGTTCATCGATCGTTGTCTCCCCTAGTGTCATGCACCCCTCGTATTTTCTGATTCGTTGCTTAAATGCATAGGGGGAGATGTCCCGCCTTCGTCCTTGCGTTTCAAGAGGTGTTACCATGGCAACGACTCAATAACCAATAGAACGATAGGGAAGGCAGTATTTGTAGCTGTTTTCTGATTCGTTGAAGTAAACATAGGGGCGAAAGCTTGATTCTGCTGCAGATAAAAGTCTGAAGCAGAATCTATATCACCTGTGATTAGCCTTTCAGTTTATGAGTACACACATCAGACATTTGATCAGGAATGTTATTCGTCCAACGATTCTGTGTGAACGAAAAAGCGCACAGAAACGCAGCTAACGTACTACGGCAACTTCCACAGATATGTTTAACTTTAATCTTTATTCCCGCCTAAACCATTGATCCGATCAACATGAAATTTTCAGAAATGGTTAACCACACCCCAAGGAAGGTTTCTAACCCTAAACTGTTGATATAATTACAGAGAAACGCCATCTACCGGCAAATTTCGAAACATGAATTTTAATTATTTCACATTTTATACGTTTAATTGATATTAATGTCATAAAAATGAATATTGATGATGATAAATTATTTTTGATGATACAGGGTGTTCCAGAAAAGCCAAAGAAGAAAATTTGTATGAAAATTCTGGTAAGGCAACGGCCTTAGCAGTAACCTCACTCACACAAACCCAGTGAAAATGGACACCCGACATATATTCATTGTTTCGCTTTTCTCAGCGTCGCGCGCCACAGCCGTGGCCGTGGCACTTACTTACCGTTGCCGCGGCTGACTAGCTGGGCTCCCAGGTGAGTCGATCGCGTCTCTATTGTTCTCGACGCGTAAATTAAACTGTGCGATGCGCCTCGTCGTCTCTTCGACTGTTGCTGCGAAGGGCGAACGAACAAACGCAAGTCATTTCGAGCGTGGCGACGCCACCGTAGGGTGATTTCGAGTAAAAACGTCATAAATCGGCGCCGCACCATTTAAGCGCTTTTTTAAAAATGTATTTCGCGTCTTTTCAACGTGAATTTTAACACATTTAGAGATATGTTACAGGGATGAATGATACACCATTAGAAAGCTTAACTCCTTGCCATTAATAAACAATAATTAGAATTTAAAATATTAAGTTTTTACATCGAGTTATCAGGGTTAGACTTTATGCTTTGCTGGCGGTATGAAGGAGTTAAATGTACTCAATGTGTTGATAATCAGTATCTTCTATGTTTCATAGTCTATTAGATGGTATATAGCTTATTAATATTTTGTTGGTGGAAGATCTTTTTTTGGGGGTGTATATAGAAGCGCGCAGTGTACTACATGTAAATTCTTCATATAAGAATCGGTGAGTTTCGTTCAGCGTGAGTAAAATGCACGTCGTTTTTGTGCGCATCCATATTTACCTTAAAAATACGCACTTACCCAAGCACTACAAAAACAAACTATATACCATTTCATAGCTTATGAATCAGAGAATATGCTGCTAACCCACTCATTAAATACATTTAACTCTTTCATATAGTAAGAAAAGGGTAAAGTCTACCCCTGATAGCTCTATGTAAAAAACAAAAAATAAAATTATAACAACTCACCAGAAAAGAAGAAGAGTTAAGCTATCTATTAGTATATCATGCATTCCGGTAGCATTATTCTAAATATGATAATTTTAGTGATAAACTCAATGTTTGTATTTTTAGCGCAGCGCCGATTTAAGACGCTTTCTCTTGAAATTACTCCACAGCGATGCGCTTCGAAAAGTCAACTCTGAAATACTTCGAACCTCTGCACTCATAAATCACATCCACTAAACTTCGACGAGTTTCGCAAGTCGCACGAATAGATAAATAACATTTCGAGTATTGCCGATTTTGTGTTTTTCTTTCTTCAAATTTTTCAAATTCGTTTTGTGCAATGAATTGTTGATATGATGACGAAATTAACACGGCAGTGACATTACGTTGTTAAAGGTCAATGCAATTTCCAATCAATTTTAGTATAATTAATTAATACCAACTAATTTTAATTGATGTTAATTGATTAATTTCAATTTTAATTGAATTAGATTCAACCCAAGATGAGTAGAACAAAGGAATTGATTTTATGTAGTTATTTAAACGAAAAGTTAATTTAAAAGCTGTATTTAATACTTTTAAAAGATATTTACTTATTTGTTTACCTAAAAATATTTTTTTTATATTGATATAGAATTTTTCAGAGGCTTTATAGTGGTTTGAAGCGACTGAAATACGATAAAATTTTGAAGTGCAATTTAAAATATATTTTAAGTATATTAAATATTAAGCTATCAATACGAAACAAATGACAAAATGTTAGCCAACTCTTCTACTTTAATATGGTTGAAAAAGTATCTCAATCCGTTGTTAATAAATCCCAAAATTTTGACGTTTTAAAAAACTATTTTTGAGAAAAGTCCTTTTATGCATATTTACGGAAGTATTTACTTAAATTTTGGGTTTTTTACCCTTATCTGATCAATGGGATTGATGTAATATATATCAAATTGTTCCTTATTTCATGTACTTGTATGGGGTACCAACATTTTTCTGATTGTTTTATTAGGAATTTAGATTTTGCGAGTTTTTTATGAGGTTTGAAGCGACAGAAATCCACAAAATACATTTGTGCACGCGATGGATTTACTCATTTTGAGGTGCAACCTAAAATATATTATAAGTATAGTAAATATTAAGCTATCAACATGAAACAAGTGACAAAATGTTCCTCAACTCTTCTTCTTTAATATAATGTGAAAATTAGCTCTATCCACTCTTAATAAGTCCTTCAATTATGAGTTTTAAAAGAAATGTTACGAAAACTTCGTTTTTTTTACTTAAATTGAGATTTTTCACCCTTACTCAATATGCGGATTTTATGCCATATATATCAAATTGTTCCTTATTTCATGTACTTTTATATGCTATAAACATTTTCCTAATTATACCTGTGGAAAATTCGATTTTGCCGATTTTAAAACTCGAAACATGGTTTCAGAATTTCCACGGACTAAAAACTCAAACATTATTTTAAAATAACTTCTAATATACCAATCCTAAAATTACCACTACTACCCTAGTAGATTCTCTATTAAATGTACTTTAGTCTGGTGTAACCACATTAGTATAACTTACCTCAGGTAATCACTTAAAATCACTTAAAAGCACTTAAAGCTAAAAAAGAAAACGATTATACTCTGAGTTGTAGTTTTATTTCTAATTAATCTTAATTTACACAACAATAAATCACTTTTATGTAACTCTAATATAGATTTAATCATTATTTACATATTTTATAATAAATTACAAATTATTATACAGAAACACAACCTACATGTTCCAAGAAAACTGCCGTCAGACGACAAATACAAAGACATTTATCAAAATTCATTTGATCACTATCATTCTTTGTATCATTCTTCGAAAAAGTTGCCTCAAATCTCAAATTACCACAATGTTGAGTTGGTTATTATCATATTCTTACTCTAATTGTTTATCAGCTACAACGTCCTACGTTTTAACAACGTTCTAGAACTAGAAATATCACAAATAAAACAATTCGAAAAGAAAGAAAAAATAAGTATGTGCGATAAACGTTTCAGAACATCACATGAACGCGTTCTCTGGCAACTTGAACTAAATATATTTATAAATATTGTTTCGTTTGCGATTGGCAACCCCTACACTCCTCCGTATGAATCTAAAACAGGTAATTAATAGGTAATTAACATGGTTTTTGACCTATTTTTCCGACTCTTGTCAAGTTTTGACAAAGTTCGACGTAAATTTCGTGGTTTTTGACCTATTTTTCTGGTTTTTGACCATAGTTTGCCCAAAATTAGAGAAAATTAGACACGGTTAGACGTAGACTTCGCGTTTTGGCGACGTGCTATTATTCTGCGACGCCACAGAAGTTTTCCTGCTAACCTCCCCGCCTCCAGAGTCAGTTAGTTCATTCGCAGTCGTTGAAATTTTGCGCTCAACTTCGTCCGATTTCGATTTAATCGATGCTGTCGTATTGGAGGCGTGACTCTCCTTCGAGACATTACTGTTGCATTCGTCTAGGTCATCGTCGCTATGGTGTTCCGTTATGGTTGCGTTTATTCCTGATTTTGGGGTGTCGTTGAAGAGTTTTGCGAACGTTGGCGATGCACGTATCGGCATAGTTCGTGTGACCAAAGGCGAATTAGTCACTGGGGCTAGTCCGAGGGATGTTAGTTGAGTTACGGTCATTGGGAGGCTGACAGGGGTGGTTAGGACCGGGGCCATTCCAGGCGAGAGGATGGCTTGAGCCAAGGCGGCTGTTCCGGGTTGATTTGCGTGGAGCGTGTTGTTCACACTGCTCGTGCCGTCTAGTTGTTCTTGTATGGGCGAGAGGACGACTTGGACGAGAGGTAGGTCTGAGGTTGGATAGGCGGTGTTCTGGAGGCCGTGGTGTTGCATTAGGGTCACTCCCGAGATGGGATTCTGGATGTTTAGTGTGTTTAAGGAGAGGCGGTTTTCGCGATCGACGACTTCTTTCGTTACATCGGGGGTGGGGATTCTCGGGCGGGATTTCAGAGGGTTTTGGGCTCCTGCTATTGAAAGACGTCCATTACCTAGTAGAATTTGTTTAATTTTAATACATTATTTACATTTTTATCATATTAATAATTAGTTTTTTATGAGTTATTATTAGTTAATGAAGAGCAGTTTAAAATGTATTTTTAGTATATTAAATATTAAGCTATGAACATGAAACAAGTGACAAAATGTTCCTCAACTCTTCTTCTTCAATATGGTTGACGAAGTATTTTAATCGGTTAATTATAAGACCCGAAATTTTGGCGTTTTTAAAGAGTATTTTTTGGAAAGTTCGTTTTATACATACTTATGGAAGAATCAATTTAAATTTGGGGTTCTTCACCCTTATCTGATCTGCGGAATTGATGCAACATATATAAAATGGTTTCTTATTTCATGTACTTTCCTATGGTGTCAACATTTTCCTGATAATTTCAGTAGGAATTTATATTTTGCCCGTTTTATAAGAGATTTGAAGTGACTGAAATCCTCCAAAACATTAGGCACGGATTCATTTTGAAATGCAGTTTAAAATATATTTTATGTATATTAAATATTAAGCTGTAAACATGAAACAAGTCAACTCTTCTTCATCAATATGGTAGGCCAAGTATCTTAATCTGTTAATGATAAGTCCCAAAATTTTAGCGTCTTAAAAAACCTATTTTTTGAAAAAAATCTTGTTATGCGTACTTATGGAAGTATCTCCTTAAATTTGGAGATTTTCACCCTTATCTTATCTGCGGAATTGATGCGATAGATATCAAATTGTTGCCTATTTCATGTACTTTCTTATGGTGTTAACATTTTCCTAATAATTTCAGTGGGAATTTAGATTTTGCCGGTTGTATAAGAGATTTGAAATGACTGAAATCCTCCAAAACATTCGATAAATAGAATGAGTGATTTATTCATTTTGAGGAGCAGTTATATATATTTTATATTATTATATACATTTGTATGATATTTATTATTAGTTAAAGAGGCTGTAATTCCTCTAAAAGCTCCTCGAAGAGCTGAAAAAGCTCTTATTGGATCGAAAAAATGAGTATAAATACTGGCATCCGATCAGAATGTATGCTATTGGTTAGATAAAATGGGTGTAGAAAGAGTTCCCCCATCAGAAAATGTGCTGCCCAATGAAATGATCCATATAAAAAGGGGGAGAATATAAAAATGGGGGAGAATAGGCCTAGGGCGTCGAAGAACGTTATATATTAGGGTGATTGGTGCATTTTAAAGGGGGAGACCAAGTCACCCTCTTTTTTAAAAAAAGAGGGAGAAGCAAAGCCACCTATACAAATGAAATCAGCGCTGTTTAAACTGACAAAGACTGTATAAAAGGGGAGTGTCTATAATTGTATGAAGACAAATGTTTAGAGTTTTATAAACGATATTTTCAAGACATATGAAAAAGAAATTTTGAAAAAATGGTTAATAAATTATTAATATGTTATTATGCTTAGACCGACAGGTATAATATACGATAGCCGTAAAAATATATGTATATTTTTAAATATCTAAGTTTAGAAGAAAAAAACTTACTTTGTTTACTGTGTCTTTGATTCCTTCCAGATTTCCTCCCAACGAGACGGTCGTAGATTGACATTTTAGGCTGAGGAACGCCTGCTGTTTCAGCATCTACGGAGGTACCCCGATGACGTGAGAATAAACCTCCTGAACTGTAGGCAGTCGAAGCTGAACGGCCTGAACCCATTCGGGTCCGGGATATTTGACGGCTAAACCAATTTGAGCTTTTTCTCCTTTGAACTATCGGCGTATCTACACTTTCCTAAAATTAAACATAAAAGTTATTTCCTTGGGTAGAGAATTTTATTTTTACTCTGAATCACTTGGTACATCATAATTTATACCCAAAGGGCTAACAGAAATTATGAGAAAATTTGAAATCTCAAGAACGTCATTTATTTGTCAATGAGTCAGACGATGTTATGAAATTGGACTCAACTTTAACGGTCTGTAAGATCGCTCCTATATAATTAATTGAAGAAAATCTTACTTAAGGTTGTAGACAATTTAATTCTGAATCGATTGGTGTAAGATTTGTTTATATAGGAATATAGGCAATATAAATAAAACTGCAATCTTTGAGAAATGTCATTTGAACTCATTTTTCCGACTGCGAAAATGTCGCCGTTATTGTACTCAACTTTCAACAGCTATAATATCGATTCTAAGTGACTAAAAGGAACAAGTGTAGCAGGAGTTTGTAGCAAATTTCATTGTGAATTGATTGGTATATACTTTATACCAGTATGTTTAAGAGAAATATAAGAAATATAAGAAAATATGAGGTCGACGATGCTGATATTAGTCTATTCAATTTCAGTGGTCTATAAAATTTCTCCTAAACAATTAATTCTGGAAAATCTTACTGAAGACTGTTTTAAATTTAATTCTGAATCGATTGATGTATGATTTGTTTATATAGAAATACGGGAATTATAAATAAAAAGGCAATCTTTAGGTCAAATCATTCCAATTCATTTTTCTGACTGTGAAAATCGCTGTTATTAAACTCAACTTTCATCAGTTATAATATGGCTTCTAAATAACAAAACAAAACAGTTTCTGCATGAGTTTATAAACAATTTCACTGTGAATCGAACCGTATATAATCTATAATTTTACAATAACGGGAAATATGAAAATTTTAAACAAATTTAAAACAAGTTATTTTTTCAGACAAAATTTTCACGTGTGTAACGTCGAATTTCTTAATATTTTTTCCATTTTTGGCCTATTTACTATAAAGAAAAACAAACTATATGTAATAAAGAATCAATTACGGCACTAATGACAATTCTAGAGATTTATACATTAGAAATTGAACGTTAAACAATCAAATTTGCACAAAATTCAACTATATTAAACCAAGAAAAACAAAGAACGACGTTTTCTAAGAATTAAAACAAAACCATTCGACTTTTTCAAAAATAAAACATGAAATTAAATATTCCAGATACATAATAATAAACCACATAAGCAATAAAAACCACAAAATCATGGTATTTCAGAAAGAATGACTCACTTTGTTCAAAATTCCATTTTTTTATGGAAATTTTTAGGAAATTTTCAGACGGATTTTGTCTTGCAACTTCCTTACTAGTAATAATATTAATAAAATCTATTAAATACTTACATAATCGGCATAATTATCATCAACTAACGTCTTTCTCGGTGAGATTAAATTCGCATACATAGCATCAGTCGTTTTGACTTTATATTTCTCGGCAGATCCTTTCGGTTCTTCTCGTCGATAATGCTCAGAAGCGACAGTATAAGGCAAATCTTTTGGCACCACATCGTCCCAATATTGATCCTTGAGTAACTCCGGATGTTCTTCGTGCATTTCGTCAACGATCATATAACTCGCCTTAAAGAATATTGCATAATTTTTAAAAATACCCCAAAATTTCGAATTGAAAGTTGCAAACTTCGTCATTGTAATTTGAAATAGGTAAAAATCGTGTGTGCAATGTTAAATTGCGAAATTTATGTATTTCAATGGAGAGCATGTGCCATTTTCACCGTTATACAACTTTAAAATCTAGTAAATAGAAATGTAAATGTGAATTGTTTACAAATGTTCCTTAAAATATTTAAATCGTGTTTAAATAAGTTTGAATAGGTTTAGATTGAAAAAAAAAAACACAATTTAAAGTTGTTAATTGTTGTTAGTTACTTATGTATGACCCAAATAAGTACCACTTTTGCACGTGCCATTTTTTTGACTCGCTAGAAGTGCCTTAAGATGATGATTAAAGTTTGAAATTTTTTTAGTAGAAAAAATAAGACATATGCACTCTATTTTCTCCGAAACTGGAAAAGTGTCCTACAAGATGTTCAAACATAAACATTGAAAATTAACAGAGGAATATGCTGAAGAAAAAAAAATATAGATCGAATCGGTGCTGATAGGTGAAAATGTGAAATAAAGAAAAAATCATTGAGTTTGGTACCAATGTAAAGAACTCATTATGGTCCTACAAATGGCGTAATTATTTAGTAATTATTTATAATAATACCAACCTTGATATGTCTATCAATAAGCCAGTTTAATTCAATATCGTCGTCGTCTTCACCGAAAGGATTAATCAAAACTTCGGCGACTTTTAACCAACCCAAGTAGAAACAGAACTGAAATATGTAAGTTTTGTAAGTTTTTCATTGTTACAAGATAAATTTCAAAAAAATGTCGAAGATTTTAGTTATAAAAATGTATGTACTCACCTGCAAAGCCGTGAAAAACGGGAAAAACATGTCTGGCGCTTCGAATTTCCCAACTGATTCGGTGGCATTTGGTACAAATTGTCTGCCCATCAATGCAGCAATAAAATATGTATATAACGCCAATGTAACTACCTAAAAATTAAAAATTTAATCCAATTTTAGTCGTTTATTAGTTTAAATCTTTGGGACAAGTCATTTCAACTCATTTTTCCCACTGCAAAAATCGCTGATATTCTACTCAATTTTAGGCTGTTATAATATGGCTTCTAAGTAACTAAACGAAATAAATATTACAGGAGTTTATAGCAAATTTCATACTGAATCGATTGGAATATAATTTATATTGGTAGACTTAAGAGAAATATGGGAAAAAGCA
>WSZQ02075326.1:0-20118 GCA_019419845.2 Weissflogia rhopalogaster
CCAACTTTCCATTTAATATAATTCGCCCTTTTTGTATAAATCCCTTCCAGTGCATTTAGGTTAGAGTCTCACCCACTCTTCGCCAGTGAAACAAATCTCTGCTCCACAGATCATGCTCTGCTCGCTGACAGAATGGCCAAGTCGTAATCCTTAATGACACATAACGGCATTGCGCAAGTTTGTAATACTCAAAACCTAATAAGCAAATGAAACTTTGCTTTGAGGGCACTTATTGTACATTGACAATGCGTCTCAGATCAGAAAGAACAACAGGTAGTGCAAGGTGAAATGCAGTAATATGTTGAGATTTTGCAAGTGCACATATGTAGGGATGTCAACTTTTTACAAAGTATCGATACGTTTTGTTATCGGTACTTTTGATACTTTCGATACACAAGTATCGAAGAATAGTATCGATACTTATTGGTATCGAAAATACTCATTGGCGCCATCTGTTAATGTGTTTTCAAATTATCTTTTACTCATCAGTATACTCATTCCAGTATATTATCATCCCAACATATTTTAAATGCATACGTTTGTTAATTTAAAAATGTCCGTTTTGTGATCCAATTTCTCTGTTTTTTATTTGATAAATATCAGTGAAAACAAGAACTAGTGGAAAATTCCATTCCGTAATATTGATATGTATTGATGTGAATGTAGTAATGAAATAATGTATAATGATTGAATTTCCATATTTTCAAATTAACCGACGCAGCAGCGGGGACGACTCTGTCGCTCAGAGTACGATTACCATCATAATTGGGGGTTGTGATTAACAGATGGCCTAAGTGTAGGGGCATGTCAACAAATATCGAAAATGACTAATTTTATACTATCGATAAGTATCGAAAATTAAAGTATCTATAAAAGTCTATAAAAGTATCGACACGTGGTATCGATATTTATAGATACCGATACTTTTTTGTCATCCCTACATATTATGTCACTCGTCTTCAATGAAGAACCGGCTTGGGTTTTTTTAAAAACAAGCCGGAACATTATAGAAACGCCGCGGAATACGACAGAACTTGTTAAAAACACGACGTCTGGTCGCCATAAATTAAAAGGAACTCCAATTATACGGAATGGATTGAAAACGCTGGAAAGGTATTCAGTACTGATAGTCTGCTCGTGGAAAGCTGCGAACGGTTTACGTTCCCTGACTTTATTAACCGAAGACAATCTAGGGATTGTTGCTTAATAAGCAGATGGGGCAGAACAATAGATTTGATATGGCCGTACGTCGCGAAAGGGTTATTTCCACAAAGTCCACATTATTAATATTACATTTAATGCATAATTTAACTTGTTATTGTCACTGTACTTGTACAAAATGAGCATACTAATATTTTATATAACTAATATTTTATGCTACTAGGCATAAAACCATTTGCCATTTACAGCGCGTTGAATATGTTCATTGTTCTATTTTTACCATAATTTAATTAGATAGGCAATTACGTCCCCACTTGTCGATTCCATAAATTATTACATTCTGAATATTGAACAGTACCCTGCGAATAGTTTTGCCAACGCTCAAACCTCTACATTTCGCAAATATACACAAATTCTACATGCGTGTTTTCGCGCGGTTAAATATACCATTTCCAGGGAATTCATGCTCGGTCAACATCAAGGTTAAAAAAATATTTAAAACATGAAAAATGAGGTATATAGTCTCATTTATGCCATAAAGTTGCACATGATTAGTTCGATGTTTAAAGTACACCAGTTAACGACTTCATCGTTTCAAAGTGCATTGAATGTCTGGTGACGGACGACTGATATTAATGGTATTGATATAATAATGCTTTGTATATAATTGAAATAATACAGCGTCATCATTTTATTTTCATAAGCTATCCCTAGGTATAAATCAAATGTAGGTTTATTTTCTTCCATTAATTTTATGTAACACTCTGTAGGCATTGAACTTGACATAGATTCTTTAGAAACTTAGGATCTTTAAGAACAGGTTGCAGTTAAAGCAGAAGAATTCAAATCATTGGAAGGAAAGGTGCTAGAACTTTATTTAAAGTGGTCACGTACTTTCCTCCTTCAAAATTGCCCATCACTATGATAATTTCAGAGATTATATACAAATTTAATAGACGAAACTCTTACCATTTCTTTTTAAATTACATCTACTTCGATTTCTGAGGTCCGAGCAAACCTGAAAATAACCATGATTTTGTAAATAAAAAGAGAAACAAATTAAACCTTTTATTATAATAATGAATATGTACTTAAGTAATTGTGCTACTATTATTAACAAAAAGAATGAAATTAAATATAATAACAAGCTACAATAATACATATAGTTACAATTAGAGCAATAAAGATAATGATGTTATGAAAAGAAAAACTATTCAAACGTACCTTGGAGTCAACTTCAGCAATATTCCACCTGCAAACAAGAAAATATGTCTACAATAAAGATTTCAACATATTTGCAATTGCAATGCAATCGTTGTTTGTACACTTATTTTTAAATCTATCTAGCAACCACTATTGCGTTTAATGCTTTTAATTGCTATTAATTAAAACAGTTTTAATTCTTTTGGGTGATTAAGCAAGTAAACACCCAAATTTGCCCAGGCAAGACTTTTTTACTAGCACATGTTACAGTTAATTAAGGACCTCATTTTTGCCAACCTGTCCATTTTTTAGTAATTAATTTATTGTACGTATTATTCGTGTGTCTATTAAATTTTGCGTGGTGATGTCGCATGATTGCGCAGTATAATTAAATTGTACAGTAGAAAGTGAAATTGGAAAGTATGAACGAAGCGGCAACTTTCGTCTAGTACAAGTTCATGGATTGCATCTTCTCCACACCACGAATTCCAGCTATAATATGTAATCAATTTCACTTTTTCGTCGCACTCGCGGTTATATCGGATACGACGCTGCGTTTGAGAATTCTGACTCAATAGCAATAAATAAGTGCGTACGTGACACGTACGTAAATGCAAATATTAGCCATCAGCTTGGTGGAATGTGAAAATGTGCAAGCAAAGATTATTTACATTGGATCCTAATTATTCTCAACTTGGTTTCATTGCAAAATACGATAAAAGAAACAATGTATAGTGAAACCTGCCGTATACGGAATGTTACGGGACGAATCATTTTTTTCGTTGATGCATCGCATACACCTGAAATATGGTGGGGACAAAAACAAAGGCAGGTTTGCAGTACCAAATGAAATGTGTTCCAGAAACCTGATTAAGTTTCGTAATTATACGCAAGAGTCGGCAATCCTTTTGGTTGTTAGGGAGTTTAGGCAATTTAAAAGTATCCGCGAAAGGGTGTTACACCTGAGCAAAAGTGGGAGACTTAAAATTTAAAAAAATACCTGTTGGTGGAACACGTAGAGAAATGGATCCATTGGAAGGAATTTCCAAATCTGGAAGCTCATCAAAGACATTCTGTAATAAAAAAAGAATCGTTATTACACTGTTTTCAAATATTGTATAAGTTAATGAACCAAAAATTCCTTTCAACACCATGATTATTTCATGTAATAACAGTTTTGAAACTTTCACCAATTATGCATCCCCATTTTGGATTCCAAACTGTCGACGCGTCTCCATAAAAATATCATGTTTGGTTCGACTCATGTAAAACATGAGACGAGCCTAGACATGACCAACACTTTTTAGTCGTTATATATGTGATTGCTAACAATAAACTCTGTACTAAGTCAAGAAAATAATTTAGCCCGATTTTTACATAGGAAAATAAATTCATAAAATTAATTTTTACCGCTTACAGAAGGAACTACAAAAATGTTACCAACAAATCTTACTTACTTTTTAGTCGTACAATTCGAATCGACATTAAAAAATAGGGGTACCCATTTAAAATTTAAAAGTTACCCCCACCCCACCCACTGGGCGAGGGGTTGGGGGGTTGAGTATAGGATCATATTTCCCCCATGGAATGGTTACTTTTTAATTACCTACAATTTTTTCGTAGAGGGCCTATTTCTCGAGATATTTAAAGTTTCCACGTTCAAAAACTCACCCGGTACTATAACGATACTGGAAATTGAATCCGGGACTTCTGCGTTTCAACACTAATGCGTAACCAGTACGCCACGTTTCCATATAATTATTGCTATATTACAAGCTAATTAATCAATATTAGAAGAAGAATGTTTAAGCTACCCAGGCCTGGATTCGATTTTTTATATAATAATAAAAAATAAATTAAAGTATATTAAAAAATATTCATGGTAAATGTGTATATTTATGTCCCTAAATATTTTAATTCCTTCAAACATGTCTCTAGATGTTTCAATTTCTCCTTCACTGATTAAAGAAACTTTTTGACAAAATTGTAAAAAAAAGACGAATATGACTGTTCTTTTAATTCTGGAAATGTATCAAGTACTCCTATATTTAAATGTTGGCTTAAATTTAAATGTTTTTTTTTAATGTATGCACCAAAAGGCGGCACTATAGAGGGTAGAAACAAGCATTTTGTATAGTAGTGAACGATACTCGTGTATAAAAGGCTATTAGTGCACTTGCCGCCAGCTGGTGCGCAAAATCGCTGTTTCCACCCTTGTATCGTTAAATACTAAAGTACCTTCGTTGATTTTTGACAGAGCTTCATTTTTATCAATTTTGTTATCTTCTATTTAGTCTTTTATCAAGAACGCTCATTGGAAAATTTAATTGACACAAATGTGTGACTGATTTTTTGCCGAACATCGATTGCAATGGTCATCAGATCTAGACAATTCATTTTCAATGGAATTAGCCATTGCCATTAGAGACAAGAACTTTTGATTAGAAGCAGCATTCATATTGCTCTATATTTGCAGGGGTTCCGTTGCAGGCGCCCATGAACAGAGGCTTCGAGTGTTTCGAGTTGAACCATTGATGAAATCCAAATTAAAAACACTAGAAAGTTCGGCATTTCTTCAGATTTACAGTAAAGAAAAGAAAGTTTAAAAAATAACATTTAATATAATTCTTTTAAAGCATTAATAATACTGCAATTACTCTAATAATATTAATTATGAATGCTTAATAGAGCAGATCTATTAATCCAATTAAAATTAGTTTTATATTCACAACAATTCATGATAATAATGGGACGTAAACAAATTGTTCTTTTACTCACCTGAACATAATATCCGTGTGGTGCGTGCAAACCGATGTCCCTTAATGGGAAATCAACTTTATATGCGAAACCATCCGTTCTATTGCTGACAATGCCAACTGCATAAGAAGCATATCCACTAATATTTGGCATGATTATTTTTGTCCAAACAGCAACTTTCTTTTTCTGAATAAAATTTAAACATAACAAATATATGAATCCGAGATGTAATAGCTAGGCAGCCAGTTAATGAAGTGAATGCAGCTAGTATTATTGGAAGTAGATTAATGAAACCTTCCGTATACGGAATGTCTCGAGACCAACCCAGGACTAAGGCAGGATTCCGTATACTAAAGGGTTCACTGTATAATGTGAGGATATTTTAACAAAGAATAATCCAGAACATTGGGAAGGGGCGAAGTGTTGTAGGTTGCGATGAAAGGGTATAAACAAGTATTTATCAATACCGGTGATAAGTATCGATACTTTCGTTTGGTAAGTATTGATACCAAACAGGTGTGTCCCCTTGGGAAAGGTGGCAAAACGACTCACGTTTTAACAGTGTTAGCTCCTCGCCCCGGGGCATTATTAAAATATGCCGATTTTCTTGTAAGGGTAACATCACTTTGCACCACTCCCGCTTTTACTTTACCCAAATCTTATTTAAAAGAAGCGTGAAATGTGGTAGATAATTAACAACAATTACTTACAACTAATATTTGTTGACCAACTTTACCAAGGTAATCTTGATTGATCGCAATTGCATTCCGATTGAGTAAAATATTCTTGAATTCATTCTCAATGCTGCGTAAATCGTTCGACATAATCAAAGGTGCACTCATGATAGACCAAATGGTCATTTGGGCTTTTGCTTGGGCTACGGTCAAGCCATAGTTACCAATAATTAGCTGAAATTTGACGTAATTGACTACAAACTATATCTTACAAGTTTGTACTTTCTCAAATATATTTATAATTAGAAAGGAAGGTTTTATTACCATATCGGGATCATTCCAATGTCCTGGACCTGAAAATGGCATAATTCTGTCTTGATTTTTGACAAACCAAGTTACAATTGAAGAGACACTCTCCCAAGAATCATCAATATCATCCCAATTACGCCATAAGTTACATGTTTTTCTCAGCGCATGATAATTAGGCTAAAATTATGGAGAATTACTTTTTGTAATTGGGAAGTAAACTTGATTATTACTCTGATATTTAAAGGTTCCTGATAGGCAGGCCAGCTACAAGAATATACCATAGGACGTCCCGTTTCATTCATATAACGACCATATTCCGCATATCCTTAAAATTCAATTTATAAAACATAATTATCTATGATTACGTCTTGCAGATGTTACCTTTTTCCATGGTAGTTTGATTAGCATAACATCCATCCAATTTGATATAATCAACACCCCACTCAGCAAAAGTGTTCACATCCAACTCCATATGATCAATGCTGCCAGGATATCCACCACATGTTAGAGTTCCATAATCTCCATAGAGACCAAATTTTAATCCTTTAGAATGTACCTGAATGAAATGGCAGTAAAGATATACTTTATTAACAAATGTACAATATTTTTCAAGTCAATAGAGTCGTGTCAAAAACACTACTACTCAAATACATGCTGTTTTCTTACATAATCAGCAAGTGCCTTGATACCGTTGGGAAATCTTTGCGGATCTGGTACCAATTTTCCATTCCGTGCACGTTCTTTGGCCGACCAGCAATCGTCCACAATAATGTATTCGTAACCAGCAGCGAGATATCCTTCAGAGACCATTAGATCCGCCATGTTACGAAATAAATGTTCACTATATAAATACATTTGAAAAGCATATTTTTATTATAGTAGTGTAAAACTAAATATTTGAATGCTATTATGATTTACCTAACACATTCATCCGGATATGTAGCGCAATCTACAACACATCTAAATCTCTGCCAATGCATCCATCCCATTGGTGGCGTATCCGCAAGACCATTATCCAAACCATTACTTAAGCGAAATAAAGATAATACTATTAAGAGTATGGTATTTACACGAATCTAAAAGTATATAATTGTAAACACGCATTTTAACTATTCCTTTAAAGGCGATTCGTTGTTTCGTTACCATTTTGGAGTGTCAATTGCAATGCACAAGTCACAATCACTAAAGCATGAAATACAAGATAACAATATCATCAACACAACATTTAATAGATCGACACATTAGTGCACTATGTACTGCGAGTGACTTCGGCCGACTGAATGACAACATGAATTCAAATCAACATTCAGCTCATTGACATTATCAAATCCCCTGCTATGTCCTCAATGTTTTTATTTCTATCTGTACTTATTTGTAACTATAAAAAACAGTCGAACAGTTAGAACCTATTAGTAATATGACCGTTAAGCATTATTTAATAGAATACACGTGCAATTTCCTAGTTCTTCGTCATCCTATCGCAAATTAATGTCTACATCATTAACATAATCCGTTAGATGCTTCATTGCTTTAGATCTTATCTTACTTCTCACTGTTCAAATGCTAAAGTGTGGCATGGACCGCTACAGTACCCTCCTTCCAGATGACAAATGATTTGCATTGATATTCAGCAAAATAAAAGGACACACAAAAGTTTGAAAATAAATTATAACAAAGGGAGGAGAAAATCATGAGGCTTGGTAATATCTATAAGACATGGTGCCAGATGGTTGTGCGAAAAATGTACTCCTTTGGAGTGATGATTTTGTTCTCTTTAAACGTGAAAACTTTCGGTGCGGTGGTGAGTTGTGTCTGGGAGTTGCTGGTGGCGTTGGGGAGACGGAGTCTTCTACGTCTGATAATGTGCTGGTACCTGTCAGCACCTCGTGCGGCGGAGAATCGTGTGACGAGCCTTCGGAGACGTTATCGAAGTCTACTACAGGTGTAGGTGTACTGCTGAGTGGATTTAGTGCGCTTGTTTCCGATGTACCAATAATATAACTATTTCTTTTTAACTACATTCGTTAGACAAGGGTAGGCATAGAAGCCCGAAGCCGAAGTCGACGGTGTGAACGGCACTTAAGTCCTCGGGTTAAAAAAGATAAAGACCTCGAGGGGGCTTTAGAGAAAGAATGATAGAATAAGTAAGACAGAGAGAAAGAGCGCTAGAATCGAAGAGAAAATATAGAACTGCGTTTGGAAGATGTGCAGAGTTAATATTTAGAGAATAGATAGTGGAAAAAAATATAAGAAATACAAAAATTTACGCAAGCTAAAGTGTGGCATGAACTGCCACATATGTATAAAACAATTTTAAATGTTTCTTTAGTAGGGGTCATTTTAATAATCGTTCTGTTCTACACGAACTCCCGCTTGGTGCTATTGTAACCGCTTCGGTGTCTCCACTTGGGGGACCAGTCGATTCTGAATTAAACTTTTCCATAAACTCTGCATACACTCTTTGTTTACTTACTTTATTTGCTGACGCGCCTCTTGTACTGCGTCCTGTGCAGATATATTCTACGCCTGAGTAAGTTTAGCCGGAGCATTAGGTTTAGTACGACCAGTAATGCCAGCACACGTCAATTGTAAACAGGTCAGCCACGGGAGTAGTGCCCCAAGTACACTCCAACTACAGTTCGTATTAGACTTGTCAAGCGATGATGAAATATCAATATTTGTCGAAATCGATATTTCCAATTTTCCGATATATCGATATCGAAATATCGTCTTGGAAATATCGATATTATCAATACCTATCAAATCAAAATTCCTCAGGAGCGCCATCTGTATATGGGTTTAAGGACTAATTACAGTTCCCAACAATCGCATTCATCATAAATTCACATAGAATCTGGAACTGATACACCGGCTACAGCAGTGTTCCTAATCTGTGACCGTGATTTTTTGTTATTGTTAATCTTACGATATCGACGAAAATCGATATTTATCGGTATTTCCACAAAATATAATAATTGAAATATTACATAAAAGTAGTAGTATTATAATTGCAATACTAGCAAAAAATCGATGTTGATCTTAACCCCTTGCTAGAGTTAGAAATAAGTGTAGGTGCACATCGAGCCAATCGTAAAAATGACGGGCATCGCCCGTGGTTCGTGGCGTTGCGAGAGTGGCGGATTTAAATTTGCCCCTTACTCGCAAGGCTTCTTATCCTCCATATACTTATTGCACGTATTACACCCAACGCTACAAGCCGTGACGCACCCGCTCAGCTTCTGAAGTTTATGAGTCATTTTTAATATTGCCTTGTGATAAGTGGGAGAGGCTTTACTGAGCCCTATTCCCGGGCCCGAATGAGTGTTCTGAAGGCTGTGTGTATAGAAGTGAGTGTTTAAAAGACCACGTCTCTGCGAAGCGTGAGGAACCATATACTCAATGGCGAAACATGAAGATTGAGTCAAATCATTAAAGTGCCTTTATTTATGTTCAGGCCCGCCTGGGTAGCAACAATAAGAACAAAACATTGTAAAAATAGAATAACATATGTAAATACATAAAAACCAGTGTGAACTTGAACCTATAGTCTTCCTATGTCCATATATCATGAACTAGTCGATTCAAAATCTAATTTGCTACTAATTTTCAGATACTTCAATACTTTCAATGCTTACAATTAATATTCTTTTTAATGCATATCGCTAAACTCCCTCAATCAATTTGCATTGACATTTAACTACAATCACCCTTATACATGCGCCTTAATATTTGTTAATGTGTATTGTTTTTATTGGAATGTGCTTGAACTCCTATAGTATTATTAATATATGTGTTATTCTCATGTTCATTAAATATTTGATTTCACAATATTAGAAAAAAATCTATATTATATCATTAGAATTAAGTTTACGTTCCCCTTCCAACAGGAAAATTTTATAAGCTTTGTATAATAAATACACCCCCAATTTTTGCTGTAGACTTTCCGTCCACGTTTGAGCAACTCCGTAAAACTCTCCAAGTCTCAAATTTTCAACATTATCCAATCGCAACGCCGATATCATGGCAGCTTCTCGTGTGTATGCTTCCACTGGAGTCACATTCTGAAATACATGCAAGCAGATTATCCCTTCGTCGGTATTCCAAATATTCAATATTCTTTGCAATTTTGAATTTGGTGAAACCCTGATTCCGTTCCTGTGAAGCTCAATAGCATCTTTTAGATGGTCATATGGTCGACACCGTTTGCCTTTACCAATGTAGAAAATTGCAGATAAAAATGTTTCCCAGTGGTTGATATGTGACTGTGAATCAACACGATCAGGAAGATTTTGTGTTATACGTGAATCAAGTAAGATGTATGTAAATGATGTTTTATACAATCCTTCTCGCCATTTTATGGTGTCATTTGAAAAATCCGAAATGATCTGTCTCTCAAGTTGACTGTAAGTTGATAAAAGAGAACTCCAATTTTCGATTGTCAGTATCCTTTTAATTTCCTCAGAATACACTAGAAAGAACGAAATTCCAGTAAAATGTACTGTTTTTGTCGGGCCGCAAATCTATGGCCAACAATTAGATGGCTTAGAATTAAAAGTGAATGTTACAAACCTTTAATAGTATTTGGAAGTTTTGTGATAGTATCTATCTGAGGTGTGCTCTGCAATTGCTTTAGTTTCCACACATATACCTTCTTTGTAGATTCTGTTATTGGGCCTGGGACAAAACCCAGGTTTTTCAATTGCTTTCGCAACGTTTCTATATCATTGTGTGAGCCCATGCTATATTAAAATTCGGCACAATTTAATACATTCGTTTGAACGCAAGTATTGAAATTATAGTTGGATGTAATCAGTAAATGTTATATGTGTAATCTATCTCACCATGAACATTGATAAGATAAGATGTGTGTTCATTATATTTCAGTTCTGTTATTCATTCCCAAATACTTTAATAATTTATTGTATAGTTTCCTTTATGAGAAAGGATTATTACCATTTGGTAGGAATAGCTCAATGCACTACTGTATTGTATTGGTCTACTCTTGATTGGACGTACTAGTGTTTTAATATTATTTTATCATTTACACCGGAACGAAACAACCGCAGAAGGTTTATTGGTTTTACCCAACCCAAACATTTTAATATGACTAATTATGTAAATTACATGTACCAGACATATTCGTGGAAGAAGGAATGAAATTGCTATATTCTATACTCTGTTGGCCTTGTAATTTACATTGGTTGGCAAAGTAACCAACACTGCCTTCGACGAAAATATAAAAATATGAATCAACACACAGCTGTTTTTGTGAACACGGTAGGTATCAGTTGCTTTTTAGACTTCCTCCGATAATACTGAAATAATAACTTCGCAGTGAATCTGTGGTTTATATTGTGCATTGGATATAATGGCGAAACTATTAGAATTTGACGAAGATACTTCGATAATCATTGATCGCATGAAAGATTTTTGCTTCTACTTCATTCGACGATTGGAAATCAAGTACGCATACTATCTACAAATTTTGGAAGAAGACTCAAAAGGTGCCGACAAACCGACTTTGGGAGGAACAGTTCTCGCAGGCGGTGCCGCTTTAGTGCCAACAATCGGCAGGGGACTCGGAACAGCTCTAGCAAAAGGTGACAAGTTCCTTTCAAATCGTTCTGATAAATCGAATGCGGTACGCCTCTCTGATTTGGTATATTATCATGCCAAAAGTCATGATGTATCACGTAAGTCATACCAAGAAGTAGCTTACGAATTATTTGCTTGTTACGAAAGGCAATTTATGCAGATTACCTGCAAAGGAGGTGTCACACGTGCCATAGAAAAATTAGCATATGATGCTGCTGACAGACTGATTTCTTCGCTGCTTCATTCTGACACTGAATCCATACTGCCAAATATATCTAAGAAAACTATGATTGAAGCCATTGTTGAAAACCAGGGAAACTTTTTACAAGACTGGGGTTTAATGAAAATCGGTCGTACTGTAAAAACAAAAAATTCAAAGGAGAAAAGCTGGAAAAGCAGTGAAATCTACACCAAAGTTGGAGTATACACCTTCGAACCCCCGAACTTCTACAGTAATGATCAATGTAATATAGATATTTACGGGTTTCGATTATGCTTCCCTTTTGAGACTGAGGAATCATTGATGAAAAACTACGATCAATTAAATAATTCTGATAATAGTGATTATTCTCAGACTATGCATAGTTATACATTTTCTCCAAATGACTTTACAAAGTACTATGATGAAATAGATAAGTATTATCACCAACGAACGAGTCCAATTCAAGCTGATCTCAAAGAAAAACATGAAGCAACTTTGAGTCTCATTGAAAAGATTGAAGATCGAGCACAGAAAGACAGAGACGGTAAACATGACGAAATAATGACTAGTGTTCTAGAACAACAAGATGTAATTAAATTTGACCATGGCGAACAGAAACAACGAGAAGAGGCTATTCTCACAAAACTCGACCAAGTGTATCAGAAACAAGAAGAAACACAGGAGCAAGTCAAGCAAATTTCGGAACATAGTGAACCAAGTGGAGCAATTACAATTAACAAAGACAGGATAAATACTGCACTGAAGAGCATTGATCCTACGAAAACTGGAGAATTTAAGAAATTTAAGCGTTTTTTAAAGCGGATTTAATTGAATTATTACCGAATATACGCAATAATATAGTTATTTTCATTTAATTATAAATCACAAAAATATAAAGGCAAAAAAATCAAAAAAGGCAAAAAGTACCATACAATTTGGAGAAAACGCTAAATGAAGAAACTGTACTAATTCATGAAATGCCAAAAACTCAATTTACATCGGTTAAAGTACATTTTGTCTGGTCATCAAAGAGGATCGATGGATGCAGAAAACCAAAAGTAGGCGAAGATCATGGATGATGTCGGATGATGCGATCAACGTGGTCTCAATATAGTAGAATATTGGAAAAGAGACATTGAATAAAAGATGCGACCCATCGGGGGCGGACGGAAAAATACAGAAAGCTAATGATTTGTAAAGAGTTTAGGAGAATTGGCAAAATTGTGAATAAATGTAAATGTCAATTAACTGATTGTTAGATACGGTGTGCCGTTCATTGCGGAATGATGATGCAGTTGTTTAGGAATGAAGAATAGTTTATTTATCACACAAGTAGAAATAGTTAGCAATGGACAGACGAAGGGAACAGCGATGTTGCGCGTGCGGTTGCAGAAAAACTAACTCCACGAGGTAAAGAAATATAAAGACCTCGAGGGTGCATTAAAGAGCGATAGTATAAGTAAGATAGAGAAAGAGCGCAAGGGTCGAAGAGAAGATATATTCCTGCGCTTGGAATGCATGCAAAGATTGGAAACAGATGTGTAGGTTTGAAAGATTTGCAGAGTTGAAATTGAGAGAATAGACAGTGGAAAAAACCTTGAAGAAATACAATATCTAATACATGCTAATGTGTGGTCTGGACCGCCACAAACTTATAAGACAAAATTACATGTTACAAATCCAAACAATAAGCATTTGTCTTCCTATATTCATGTTTAAAATTATACACAATAATATCAATATTGAATTATTCTTTGTAACTTTATTATATTCCTTTTTCATTACTTGATAACTTCCCCAGATAATGAATTGTATAAATCAAATTGCAAATTAGTTTCTTTAATTGCCATATAGATGATACATAACCATATCCACATATTAACCACATATTGGTGGAGAAAATGCAACTTGCTTTGTTGGATGCAAAGGCTTTTTAAGCTCGGTCTTCGCATGTGCATAAGGGGTAAAAACGGCGCGGTGCGCAAGTAACCATGCTCAGTAACATGGGGGAGGCTCGCCACGCGTCCTGGCGCGAACATTTATAGAAATTATAATGTGATAATATGTGTAATAATATACACAAACCTCAAGTAGGCATTATCAATTAAAGAGCATTTATCATTTTATTACGCGCGAATTTGCAAATAGTGATTTATACAATCATTGTCTTGACACGTTTCAATCCATTACAGCTAATGAATTTATCAAAATATTTGCCATTCTCTATCAGCGATATAATAAAGTTAAGTGATTATAATGACAATTATTATAAATTAATATGAGATAACAAACTGTTTGTAATTTAGGAAAGGCATTGCCCCCAATTTCATAGACGTTATCCAATCAATTCGTGTATTTTTAATAAACGGTCACTGATTTGCAAGTTGATTTTAGATAAGGCTAATTGGGTCAGAAATAATATATTCATGGAATTATTTCTTAAATAACAACAGAAATAGAGACTATCAATTCAATTTGAATATATATTTATTTGTATTTCATCATAAAATATAATTTTTAACAATAAAATCATCCGAAACAAAAATACATTGGTTAATTAAAGTCTTAATCATAGATATTTTTATATAAAATCTGATTGTCATTTGTTGGCTTTAGATAATACGCAAATGTAGTTGCTTCTATAAAACTTTTCAATTGCACATTTAATCAATTAAACGAAAAAATAGTGAAGTCTATCATATACAATTGCATTGAATGTATCAAATACTTCTTGTAATTATAAATCTATGAGTTGTCTTTTATCACAATTCGGCGTAGTTAGTACAGTACTTTGTACGTTATACACACATGAGGCGCACGCATTCAAGTCGTGAGTCAAAATATGCGACAAATAAATAAGTTTAAAAAACACATCAAAATAATTGTAGCAACCAAAGGTTAAAATCAATTAAAATTAAGGAATATAATGTTTGGTTGGTTTAGTCGATATCATTGGGGCTGAGCTGTCGCTCGCCTTCATTCAGAAGAATTGTTAATGCTTTGAACAACAAGTATACGCCCAGCATTTGCTTCTGATTATTGTTCCACGTGGCAGCCACTCCGTAGAAATCTCCCACACGTAAATTCTCAACATTTACCAATTTTAACGCCGATATCATTGCGGCTTCGCGTGTGTATGCCTCAACAGGAATGACATTTTGGAAGATGTGCAGACAAATAACACCTTGATTATCACCCCAAATATCCAAAATACGTTGGAGTTTTTGATTGGGCGCTTCTTTCACTCCATCCTTATAAAGGGAAAGTGCCTCATAGAGATGATGGTATGGGCGTGAGCGTTTCCCTTTACCAACGTAAAAAATTGAAGATAGAAATACTTCCCAAAGTTCACTTCCTGTTAAAGAATCTGCGCGTCCAGATAGATTCAGTGTTATCCTTGGGTCCAGTAGAAGGTACGTGAAGGAGGCTTTGCTCGTCCCCTCACGCCATTTTCGTGTTGGATCAGGATGTGAAAATTGTTTGATGACTTGCTCCTCTAACAGTCGATACGGAGTTAAATCTGACGACCATTCTTTATTTCGTAGAGTTTTTTGAATTTCGTTCGAATAAACTGAAAGGAAAGATATTTGTAAAAACGATGTAAAATATCTTCAATATTTGCTTGCCTTTTTTAATATCTTGAACGGAAGACACCACAAGATCCCGAGGGTTCTTTTGGAGATGATGAAGTTTGCGAAGGTAAACTCTCTTCGTAGTCTTTGTAATTGGTCCAGGCTCGAACCCAACTCTTGTGAGTTCCTTTCGAAGTGTATCCGTATCATAATCAAAACTCACAGGTAAACTGGATACCTTTGAAGACTTCGAACTCACCGTCAAATTTTCAGTATCGTTCAAATTTCTATATATAAACACATACGTATAGCTTAACATTATGACACCTTTTGTATGTGGTTACTTACGGAATAGCTGCCGGCAAAATGCGCTTTTCAAACAAGCAAACTCCTTTCTCAGGATCCTCATATTTATAAACCTCAGAAACGCTTACGAAGCTTATATCACTATCAGTAAAGACAAATCCATTATTAAGGGGATTCTCTCTTTCGATGATTTCGGACACGTCGGTGCATGTAAAATAATCACTCGATGTGTCTTTGGAAGATTTTCGTTTGGGAGGATCTTTGACCAAACTTCCAGCATTGGATTGTTCATAATCTTCTTGCATGAAACTAGGTGACGTCTGAACACCACTTTCAAGTGATTGGTCGCTGTATTTGCAAGAATCTGTCATATCCGATGAATGAAATATGTTCAGATCGTGATTGCGTGGCGTTGTTTCCTGGGGGCTGCCATTCTCGCTGGAGTTATAAACCGATGACATTGAGTGGACTACAGGGCGGGTCATCGTCACGTTTGCAAAACTTCTATTCGAAATAGAATTCGTCGAATTATCGGATAAAGACAGCGATACATTTTCCAATTGATCCTCGAGGGTGTTACACCAATCTCGGACATACTCATTTGGATTAGCTTGAGGTAGGACTTTCAAATCAATCGATTTCTGTTTACACACATACGCTTTCTCCGTCTTGATCACTTCGTACTCCCCGACTGTTTGCCCATTCGATATCAGAATCTTATCTGCCGAAATAAAGTATTTATGCTTAGCATGCAGACGAGCTAATATTTAATAATAAACAACATTGCAGTTTTGGCAAATAGGATGATAGTTTTATTTACACAAAATCATGATTATTACAAAAGTTTATATACTTTTGAACTCTGAAAACGTACCTAATGTCCTCACACAGGCCTCTTTGCCCCTGCCATTTTCAAAGAACGAAGCAATGCCGGCGTCGACAAACATGCGAATCATGTCCACGATATCATCGTGTTCGTGTTGACGCGCATATTTAATCGGCGTCATGTAGCAGTTGTCCTGTACGTCGGGATCGGCCCCGCAGTGCAATAGCAGTTGGACGAGATCATGCCGGCCCCACGCCGCCGCCAGATGCAATGGCGTCAGCCCGTCGTCAGATCGGACGTTGGGGTCCCCACCATTCTGTAGGATAAGAAGAGCCGTTTCCATGGCGAAGGGTCGATTTTCGCACGCGGCGATCTGGTGAAAGGGGGCGAGTCCACTCTGGGGTAGAACAAGGTTGGCGTCGGCATGTTTTTCGCTGATCAGGGATAGTACCCCGCTGGAAGTCCCAAACAGAAAACATGAACTTCAGACTAGGATTAATATGGATGTTCGATTGAACAGGGTGCTCTCAAACTTTCAATGATTAAACGAGAATGATTACAATAAAACAACCATCTAAGAACTAAATTTAAAATTTTGCTAACTAGCCACATTAACAAAACAATACAGACATTATTTCAATAAACTTAATTAGTTTATCTGTGTCTCGATATTGATGCACATATCGGACGTTTATCGAGAGTTTATTCAAACAGTATCGACGCTCGAAAACCGGACTTTGACCAGGGCGCAGTGAATCCAATCGAAAAAAGATGTACCAATTTTTGACTGATAAGCGTCGGAGTATACGGACCGGAAGTAACGTTCCTTTCGTAATACAGTTTCCCAGCTGCGGACGGGAGCGCAGAAACATCAAAGCGTTTTTTTTGTCATTGCGCCCAAAATATTTAGGCTGGCGACGACCCACTATCATATCAGACGGTGGCGTCTCCGAAAGTTATTTTTGTGCACATTCGCGATTAGCACGTCCATAGGCGCCAATTTCATGTCCCAATCCTGGCGGCGACGATGCGGCGCATGTTATCTGCGCGCACAATGACCACGCTTGTATGTGACGATTTACGCGGCCGGAACTCAGAACCTGTGCCAACCACGCCAGGATTCGAAAGCTTTCTGAGGCACGCAGCCGCCGGGTTGAAGTTCACCGATTTACTACAAACTACGACGGTGTAATCAATACGTGAGTAACCGCAGTGGCCAGACACGCGGGCCCGCGAATTAAGCAACGACTAATTGGTTGACAAAAATGATTAGTTATTACTGCATCATTTTTAGATCCGCTTTATTTGCTCAATTTGAATTTCTTAATTAAATTGGTGATTGGCCGTCCTAATTGGAAATGAATTGTGCGAAAATAACAAACAACGGTTGCTAGGAGAGAAAAGCTTACTATGTTAAATATATGTGTGTTGTTTACGTTATAGGATAATTACTATTTAATTATAAACACAAACGCAATCCTAAATTGATTTTTGGCCCCGGTTGCAATGACTAGTAGATAATACAAATATAGTTCGAAGCGATTTCATGCACATTAACGGGGAAATTGTCATAGTTCGTATTTGCGAAAATTGTTCAGGTCTTCCAAAATTTGAATAAAACCTATCAATGTGGACATTTAGTTAGGGTCCCTTTATCGGTACTATTTTCCCCTCACAGTTCCTCTTATTTTTAATAAGAACCGTTTGAAGACGTGGGACCCCACGATTTGAGGTATGGAAACAACCAGCAACTAGCGGTCCTAATACTTTTTAGGCCCATACACCACAACACCCATCTTCCCACTCTGTTTTTTGTCACCTTTGGCCACCTTACATTTAGGTATTCGAAATCTTCCATTAATAAAACATATTAAACATATTTTATAAAAATCATGTCGATGTAATTATATTCAATGAACATCCTGTGCAAATGAGATTAAACGACAATAAAATAAAAGTGAACTTAATTTACTACATCGTATTAATCGCGGCGCTATAAAATATAAGACAACAAAACGATGGCGACAATTCAAGCGCTGTGATGAAAGAAAATACAGCTAAATGAACATTATCGCAACATTAATTAAAAACAAATTAAACTTGGTCACTATATTGTTTATATCGGTGTTGTTCATATCTTAAATATGTAGAAAAACCTATTTGTTCCAAATTGACGTGTTGAAAAATCAAAACTCAAAATAAATCAGCCATTAACCAATGCTCCACTAATGTTGCGTCGAATGCACCAGTCAGGCTATGCTCGACCAATCGCGTGCCGATTCCACAAAGAAAAGCCCAAACCAACGCAAACCGGTCGGATTTACGCAAAAGCATCGCGCCGCGCCGGCGACATCCCACTTTTTACCAATTTGTTAAACTCGCCACGAAAAATATGTCAATCAAACGCTGGAATCACGGCGTCACACGCCTCAAAAACTATTGCTAGTTACCAACGCTGACTGTAACGATTTGACGCTCAATTAAACATTGCGAATCGCAGAAAAATATGCGTCCACAGATGACAAAGTGTGATTAGACGCAAACAACAAGAGCAGCGTAAAGGTCGCTCGTAAAACGGGAGAAAACCTTGAATAAAAATACGATTACAGCGAGCTATAATAAATAAGTTGAAGAAATTCACATTGAGTTTGTATATCAATGAAAATTCATGAATGAAAACGTCGGCGTCACCCTAGAAAAACATCATTTTATGATTGTCACAAGCTATTGTTATCGAAGTAATTTAATCAAAAGTAATGGTTCTTGAAATAGATGAGAAATTATTGGTGCACATATGTGGGATGAGGGTATTCACATTTAATTGACAAGACGTAAGTACGTTTTTGGAAGTTAAACATCGTGTTTTTCTCAGGTAAATTTTCAGTTTTTACATTATTTTGATTTGATAGGCACAGAAAAATTATACAAAATATGAAATTAGCGGGATATACATACATAATATTAAAACCTAATTACAGAAGTTTGTCAACATTTCTTTAGGGAGATATTTTTTTAAATTTATTATGATTTATGTATGGAGCATTTTTAGGGACAACACTTGATAGTTGCGTCGCACAGTGTCCAAAAACGACCGTTTTTGGCCACAATACATTCGCGCTCGTAGCGAGCGACCGCGTGCGCTCTATTCGCATTTTCGAGGAGTTCTCTTTCTCAAAAATTTTCACACTAAATATGAAGCTATGAAAATGAAACAAACATCAAAATACTCCCAAATTCTTCTACTTTCTCATAGTATCAAACTTATTTCAATTCCATTACGATAAAACTCTTTTATACTGCTTTTAAAATGCGCTGTTTTATGAAAATTTGAATCTGAACTTCAATAGGGGTTTTTTACCCTTATCCGTCAATCGAACAATATGCCACATATATCAATTTATTCCCCTTTTTATGTATTGTAACATGGTATTAATATTTTTCTATTCAGTTTTGTACAGCTATCGATTATACCTTGTTTTATAACATATTTCACGCATTTATCGGTTGTTTTCT
>WSZQ02075348.1:7118-20116 GCA_019419845.2 Weissflogia rhopalogaster
CGTGCATTTTCTCACTAAAATTATACTTAGATGTACGAGAAAAATATGAAAAAAATATATTTTTCAAAAATTAATTGGCATCGTTGTCTATATCATTTATTTATCTATTAAATAAGCTAACAATCAGCCAAGCCAGTTCAGTGGAACATTCACAATCGTGTACGCAAAAAAAAAACGATATTGTGAGTAAAACGCGTTTAAAGTATGTTAAAAGTTTTATAAGTATTATTGACTCTAACTTCGTAAATTTTATAGGTACCGACTTAAAATATGGAAGAAATATTCTTGAATAGTTTAGTTATTGATTAAGGTTATTTCCAATGACCCGGTCCCTGAGGTTGAGAAGCCTACTTATGCAACTACAAATCAACAAGGAGGATGTAATTTATCAGCACATGGCTATTAATTTGATAGAAGTTTATACCAATTATCATTTAATGGAAGAATTTCATGCCTTGTATGAAATTTTAATGATAAATATATAAACTATTAATGAATTTGTAATAAATTGTATGCCATTTTTTGTATAAAAATAGAAGAAAATATGGTGTATAATTACAAAAAATGTCGACGAAATTGTATGAATAAATATTCATGAATTGGGTGGTTTTATTTTCGGTTGGAAACGCCCCACAAGAAAAAACACAGACGAACGCATTCCACGCGTAGTTTCACTAATTTTGTTGTCGTTGCGCCTGAAATATGTTTTTCTAAGTGATGTATGTCATTGTGACGGTTTGATTTGTATGTTGAACCTGCAATTACACCATCGCCGTCAACCGTGCGCGGGCAACGGGGCAGAAAGCCGGCAGCGATTGCGAGATTTATGCCCCCATCGAAAAACCCCAAAAACCCGGAGGGCTCCCATCGTCTCGAAATAACTGCGTATACACCATGTCATTCATTCCTCGGACCATGTGGACCCGCCAAAATGCAATAGTCGCTGTCACACCAGTCAGATTTCAGCGTTGGGGTTTGAGGGTTTCGGTCTAGGGTTTCTGCTTTTCCGAGGGGGTTGTGTTGTGCGCTTTTTGACGACGATCCCCTCAAAAACTACATCGGGGCGAGGGCTGTGTTTTTTCTAATGATAATGAAGGAATGAACGACACCATCATCAATTTTCCATCTTGTTTTCCCACTCGCTCTCTCGACAAGTGCGAGCGTTGTTCGACACCGTCTTTGAGGGCTGATGCATCGGCCAACCTGAACGAGAGGGCTGCAACCCTTCTCTGGCAGTCGTGCGCATATCCGCGATCGTGTTGCCGTGACTTCTTTTCGGTGCCCGACCGGGCCGAAACTCATTAACGTTTCGAAAATGCATGGAAAAGCTGTGCGACGATTGGAACCGAGACCGGCGCGAGATTATCTCCGTTTACATGCCTTCGAATTAGGCTTGAAACAAATTTACACATTTCATTATAGCGGGCGCTCGCGATGGGCACGTCAATGCACGTTGATAAATGCTTTTGAATAATTTTGCATTTTTATACGGCGAGGCTCGAGAAACGTATCAATAAATTGAAGACAACGCCGCTGATGCAGGATGATAGCTGAGCGCTGAGCGGAAGTGAGTTTTTCCTGCACGTTTTTTGGCGCGCATCCTGACTGCAATGAGGGTGAAATATGATGGTAATCTCGGTGCCCGAAACTTTTTGTCGAGCATTGATCTTTAAAGCAATGTTTACGAGTGCGAATAGATTTCGTTCGTGTTGATTTTATTGTAAATTGATTGCTGTAGTTTTTGAGGTGTTCAGTAGGCTATTATCGGTCTAAATCGCCAACAGCGGGTCTCACCGCGGGTTGTTTGCACCCCGGATCGACGTCAATCATGTGTCAAACAATTGATTGCTTCTTTATCGTTAATAATTTATGTTATTATTTGTTTACTCAAATTCACGGCTACCAGGGATTTATATGAACGAAATCAATTTTAATTAATCGTAGCTATTTCTGGAATTAATTTCCAGAATGCCCAGAAATGGTATTAAACATAGTTATCATTAAGAAATTTGTATTAAAAATCAAAACTTGATTAATTGTTCGAATGTATAATTTTGTTCCGACCTTCATGTTATGAATATTAGGTATTGACACATTGAACTGTCTCAAATAAATCAAGATTAAGTCAGGCAAACAATTTTACAGTTTCACATTTTTACAGTTACAGGTATTTTTAATATGTTTACAGTTTATATTTTCATCAAGGTTGCCCCTATCCATAAACTATCCAATATACAGCCCTTTCTCATAATTTCAATGTAAGCAATGTTTGATAGAACGTAAGAATGCCTTTTTATCTATACATTTATTTTTCTGTTTAATATTTTAGACGATTTTGACACGAAATTGTGGATATAGATAACCCAATATGCTGTAATTTCTCAATTTTAATATCTTACATCATATGCATTAATCTATTCAAAATAATTTAAATATGTTCCCTTTTTTGTCTTATTAAAACACTTTCAAAAGAATTTAACAAAATATTTTGACAGCCCGTCCGGGTAGCTTAGTGGCGTATCATGCCAGCGGTCGAGGTTCGAGTCCTCGGGGCGGGCATCACACAGTGTGATTATTTTTCACACAACAACTTCACACACTCACCCACACACACACACATATGCAAACATGCACACACAAACACACTACTTCAAACTCTCAACTATAAACACAACATCCAACTTCAACCATTCAACTTCACACATCACTCTACTGACACCTGCAATTCAATGCGAAAACTACTCTCAACCACAGCAAACAATTACATAAACACAAAACATACTTGTAAATAACAACAATACGAAAAAGATACAAATAAAAATAAAACATATCCACGTCGGAAAGACCCACAGAGGTCGATTGACATTAAAATATGTGATATTATTATTTTAACAATTTATGACACAAGCAAGCATGTCGATAATTATAAATTATAAATATATTTAAATTGAATCAGAGAAAATTCATCCAAATTTACATATAGTTAGCAATAAAATAAAGTGTTTAAATGTTTAAAATAATTATGTGCCTTTTCTGTGAATATATGAAATCCTTCTGGATGTCTTCATATAATGACTCAAATTAAACAATCTATAACATTTTCTCTAGACACTTAATCGGAAAACTTCTTTCGGCAGTTAGTGGCAAATTTAATTATGAATCGATTCATATATGATGTGTATACATAGGAATATGGCAAATATAAATAAAAGCGCCTTCTATAGAAGAAGTCAGTTCAAGTCATTTTCTTGATAGCGAAAATGCATTTTTTGTTAGACTCTACTTTTATGAGTTCTAACATCGGTTCTAAATAATCAAATCAAAAACTATACCAGGCATTTAAAGCCATTTTCTCGCTGAATCGATTGATATATGATTTATATTTCTAGAAATAAGAGAAGCGTAAATAAAAATGGAATGTTTAGAGCCAGTCATTTTTTGAGATCGGCAGTTTTGACATTATTAGACCAAATTTCATCGATATATAACATGATTCCTAAACATGTTATCAAAAAATTATTATAGGAGATAGCAGCAAATTTCATTCTGAATCGAATAGTTTATGATTTGTTTACATAGGATTAAATAAATATAGATAAAAGTTAAATATTTAGAAGGAGTAATTTCAAACCATTTTTATGTCTGTGAAAATATCGTCGCAATTAGACTCCACTTTCATGAGTTCTAACCTTGGTTTTAAGAATTCAAATGAAAGTATTTCCCAGGAGTAGGAAGAAATTTTCACATTGAATCGATTGGAACATGATCTATATTTCTAGAAATAAATGAAATGTGACTAAAGATAGAATATTTAGGACGAGTCATTTTTGGGATCAATAATGTGGTCATTATTAGATTCAACTTCATCGGCATGTAGCATAATTTCTAAACATGTAATCATAAAACTATTGTAGCAAATTTCATTCTGAATCGAATAGTATAAGATTTATGTACATAGGATACATAGCAAGAAGTTAAATATAAAAAAAGAGAAATATTCTTGAAAACTTCTCAATTATTTCAGTTAGTAATAATAGGCAATTCAATAAGCTGTAGTTTCACATTTTCAAGTATCTTACATCAACCAACATTAACTTACTGAACGTTATGTATATATATTTTTTTTTTACATCTTGTTAAAATATTTTCAAAAGAATTTTACAAAAAAATATTCCAAAAATTTATGACACAAGGAGCAATGCCGAAAATTATGCCATGAATTCATGCTTCCAGCTTGTTACATCGCAAGTTGGAAATATATTTGGATCCGGGCCGACGTTAAACATTTCTTAAAAACCTGTAAATGCTGATTTAATAGTCTAACGCTGAAGATCCGCGCCGGCGATAGCAGTCTGACCGCGTATGCCTCACGTTTGAGGTTAGATTACAACCGATCCGCGTGATGATAAGCCGCCGAAAACGTGGAGTTCGCACGTGTAATTTGACCAAAAAGCCGACACACTAATAATAACTCATATTAAGTACAGAAACATATAGCGAGAGCCCGAAAAAAAAAGCCAGCTATTTACATATAAAACACGAAATTATTTCACGGAAATGTATGCGATCATACGCTCATTTTATGAACCGAAATTCAAAACACGCTAATTACGCAAGGAAACAAGCATTTTTTAATTCCACCACGTTAATTAACCGTGCGTTCGAGTAAAATTCGAGTAAATGACAAAACACTCCATAAAAGTAATATTTTGTTTTAATGCGAAGAAATTTGAGCGGTCGAGCGTGTCGGTAAAGATAAATATTGGCCGAAATTTGAATGAGAATAAAAATTAATTGTAATTTATGCGTCTGCGGACGATCAGAAAGCGAGTATAAATGTCAGATTTAATCGGCATGATTTCCTAATATTTTTAAACGAACGCGTGATTAATGCATGTCTTGATTTATACATGACGACTGCGCCGTGGTAATATATTTCGCAATCGCACGCCATGAAACCAGATCCGCGGTGGCAGAAGTGCGCATAAATCGTTTGCCGTCAGCCGAGGGAATTTAATTGAATTTAATTAAGACAAAAGGGAAAAATTGCAGGCACGACTTCATTAGCGTATGGAATAAGTGTGCTGCCGTACGTTGTTGGGACAGTTGTGTATAGAAATAGAAATTATCTACTAGTTTGCGAGTAAGTGAAAAAGGTTTCTGCGATGGTAAATCGCCGCCGCGGCAAGCGATAATAATGTCAATAAGGTGGCTACCGAATCTATCAATCGACAACTATGGCATTGTATGCATATTCTACATGCATACCGACCCCGAACATTATTTATTTCATTGGTTTGAGTTATCTTTATCTACTTGAGGTATTTGTTGTTTGTCGCAATGTAATTTTACGTGGAAATGATTATGCAGTCTACTATACATTTTATAGAGCTATTTTTGTCTACTTTTTATTAGGTTGCACAAATTGCAATGTTATATTGTAAAAATTGTGTTATAAGGGTGTTGGGTATTAGATGAGGACGTCTTAATATGACGTACGTTCTTATAAAATGTCTTTTCAAGTACTCTTGAAAAATATGCACATTTCAGTATCGATGTTAAAAAGAAATGTCATACATATCCTATGGGTTGTCATTTCCATACCAAAAGTAGAATTCGTAGTTCTAGACAATCCAGTGAGGAAAGATGTTCATAGAGCCACATAGCGTGCGTAGTATCATGATGTGCTATGATATTTTATAAATCTCGAAGTAAAACATTCAATAAAGTTGTTTACAGATATCAAAGGACTTGTGCAGAGTTCTAATTAATCTAAATTTATTGACAGAGAGGTTGACATGGCAATTAACAATCGTTGTCGCCCATAACCATAGGTATTTGTCAGTATGGGTACGCCAGATCTTACTTGCAACAATATTCCCCTCATAGATATAACATATATAATATAACTACTCGAACTTATTAGCGCCATCTAACAAATTGGATAAAACTAAACAATTTTAATTGAAGGTCACTGATGTAACATTTGTCTCAATATCTTATAATTTCTCTTATTTCTCTCAAGTGACAACAAAATGAGTTGATGTGGCTCGGGATGAGGAACGGAATAGGGTATCTGACTTTTTGTGCTGCCGGAACATCGGGACTTGGGATCATTCTAATTTATATGTTGGAATACCAACAAGAGGAACCATTCCTGGTGGGTGATTCATATGGTTTCACTGGTGGAAATACAGAGATGCATTAAATCCAAATCGGTGGCAAACTAAGTCGATGCCAGAACCGATTAGAGGGGCAACAACTATTGTGCACACGGGAGGCTCCGAGCCAGAAACGATTAGGGGGGTACAATATCCGATGAAACACGTCTTGTGATCTTGACAGCCATGGTGAGATCTGAAGGTCGTTGTATATATCAAGTTCTTCTGGGGGTACGAGCGGTAGTAACTAACGAAAATTGAAGGTGATGACCAGAATGAGGACCTTTTGGCGTTCAGAACTAATGAATCTGAAGGTGCCTGGTTTCGGCATCTATAATATCTACTAAATCTACTAATACTACATCAGACCTTACTTGCCATAGACTCATTCTCCACCATTACTAAATGTTCCACTATCAAGCACCATCATGGAATGGTACCCATTTTCCCAGGAAATCGTACTATTACGTGTGAGGAAAGGGCATTCCATGCGAATTAGATTACAATTACAATGACAATGACAAACTAACCAAGGCAGGGGCACGAACCAAATTCATTGGACCAGAACGTTTTTGTTGACTCACCATTGTCGGATGGAACAGGGAGGTACATATATGGGAAGAGAAAATAAGACAGAAACACTGAGAAAATATGCCTGGTATGAAGCAGACAAAACGTCTACTAAACATTCATTAGGGCACAATTCATTAAGGTACCATCTGAAAAAGATGGGAAAGGACTCGAATGAAACATGCAGGCGGTGACATAAGGGCGCAGAGACGTCTGAGCACATAATCTGATCGTGCAAGTCAGCGAAGACTGTGAGATACAACCTCCTTGGCAGGGACTTCCTATCAGCCGAGAAAGTGGGTGGGTTCCAAAGATGTTGTAAGTTTCATATACGACCTAGGGCTCCTTTCATGTAAGGCAGTTGGGACGGAACAATAGATTAATTTGGCCACAGTTCATGAGAGGCTTGCTCCCTAACCGGGCCCCTATAACCTATAATCTATATAACCTATATAACTTAACGACTATTATGAGGGAAAATAGTTTCTTAATCAAAAACGATACTGAAATGAGTACATTATACAACCGAAGTTCAAAATATTCTGAACTTCTTATTAGAATACGAACATTCAATTACATTAAGAGGTTAAGTCGCGATATATAAGTATACTACGTCAATTTCAACTAGTCACTTACTGAACGTAATATAGCTCAGTCAAAAAATGTCTTTTATAAAAAAATTTAATATGATTTTCAGGAAGTTCCTTATTAAAATTTCTATTTCTATGTCTATTTCTAGGCGTGATTTTCCCATTGTATTTTTATTTCAGGTGTAATTTTGGTAGCATCTGAACAATTCCGAATATCATCCAACCAACATGAATGCGCTCGACTTTGCCTCTTCTCCCCTTGGACGACTTCCATACGTCAAGGCTCGTTGGCACTCAACAATGAGTGAAACAATGGGAACTTCAATTCTCGCCCGTCCTTTTTATTGTTCCTGCCGTGCTCGCATTACGCGCATTTCTACAACTCGTGTACGTTGGACATCTCATACTCTACGCTGAGCCGCTCCACCGAAACCGACCATCGACGACCGCCTCCAGCTCGTCGTCTGCGTCGTCGTTGTCATCCATATTCATACTCAGCGAGCAACTGTAGCCATTCCTCAGCCGTACATCCACTCCTTTACCACCGCGAAATTACACCTATTGAATTACAAACTAGGATAGGAAAGTGTGTACCGGCAAGACTTGAAAATTGCGGCAATTTTTGCGTCACGCTGGCAACAATTACAGAAATTACGCACGACCATAACCGGCGACGTTCGCCGGGCAATAAAGTCATGCCATGCGCGATGAGACAAAAGGAGTGACTGTCGACTGACGGCGGCAATTCGTGATTTTTATGGAAACTAGCGTAATGATGTAATCTGTCTAATTTGTAGATTTTATTAAAATCTATTTTCTCCGTGTCGCTATTGTCTGGTTGGGTTGTTTGGAGAGAGCTAGCTCAGCGTGTGTGCTCGTATAGAACAAAAAATTAGTGGTAGAAATAAAAGATGACATTATAATGGTCGTATAATGCGCTTCGTCGTTGGCCATTGTATGCACGTCAAGCTCGCGTCCGTCGCGCTTGAATTTCGACATTCCTCTAGTGTTCCATCATTTTTGGTGCGCATTTCTCATGGATGCGTGTTGTTGTTATGTTCAATTGAAGCAACAAATCACTAACGGATGAATTTCTAGTTCTTTCAACGTTATGGTTTGTTAAATTCGGTTTAAAGTTATTTATAATTTCTTTCAATTGCCATTTCTTTCCATTATACAATTGACAATTTTATGATTTGTATCAATGGTGTATATCAATTAATATTAACCCTTACAGAGCAGAAATAAGGGACAAGGATTGCCGCAAAGTCAACTATGAATACATGTATATAATATATTTTCTATAGAATTCAAAGTATTCTGTATGCTTTCCTGCTTTGAGGAGTAAACTGGTGAATGCGAGCCGAATTTAGGCTGAGTATATCTCGAAAAGTATCTATCCGATCTTATCTTTTCTTATTTCTAAATTCAACTTGAGATATAGGCTATTTTTTATATTGTTTTAGTAATTTAAACATGTTTTATTTAAAGATAGATTTTATCTCACATAGTTGGTCGCAATGCTAGTGGCGTTTATCGCACAGGATTAATTTAAAAAAAAGGTAGATTTTTGAAGTATGTATTCTTTCGTAACATACTTTGCCAAATTTTTTAATCAGCGGAAAAATTGTACCTGTTCATCAAATGTAAATCTTCTCCCCTATTCTAGAATATTCCTTCGACGAAGTGTACTAAAAGTCATTTGCAAATATTTTACTTACAATGCATATTGTCTTGTATTGCGAGTGATCATCTTGAAGGTTTTAGCTGCTTTGAATACGTATTGAGGTGTTGTGAAGTGGAATTTACAGGGGTATGTCTATTTTATCAGCTAGCTTCCACGATCTTCCAAATAATAGATAAAGTAAGCACCCGCCGGGTGGTTTAAAAATTGCATCCGTTGACTACGTTTGTGTTGATATGTTGATTCTGTTAGTAATTTGGTGGTTTCTGGTCACGGGGAAGGGGTGCCTGAGAGAAGAGGCCACTGGGACACGAACAAAAACCCTCAGATTTACTGGAGGCGCGGGCAGCAACTTGCGATGACGCTAAAAAAGAAACGCCGATGAATATATGTAACAAAAGTGTTTAAGAACATTATAAAATTTGTCTCTCGTTGGAAACACAGAGTCTATTGCTTACAAGCGCCATCTCGTAAAATGGGTCAAACTAAACTCTTCTTTGAGAGCGTATAAACCAGAACATTCCATGAAACAATGAAGATAATGCAAAAAGAATTTTCCTTTTGTATCAGGATGTGCTATGACATTTCATAAATATCAATGTGGGACATTTAAAGAAGTTGTTTACGAATATCGAAGGACTCATTCTCCAACATTGCTAAATGTACGCTTTCTCTTTATCACGAGTTATATTGAAGGACTTTTCATAGGGACAGAAGAGAATGATAATAGACATTCCAAATTTTGATTGTATTGCGCACTTTCAATCAGAAATCAAATATTTCTCAGCCCTCAGCCTCGTTGTCAATAGTGCCTGCAAAATCACACTCGTTTTTCTCTCTTTATCAGCCAGTTGTTAAAATGTTATAATTTGACGTTTGCATTAATTTATTTTGTATTTAAGTTGTTTTTAATGAGAGTTCAATTTGGTTAGGTGCATACTGTCAACAAGGCAAAAATAACATGGATAGTTCTAGTAGCAGTTATTATGTTGCATTCCATTCCATAAACAAGCTTCTTATCAATTTTCTTAGAATTATATTTTCTGTTTTAAAAGAATTTGGGCTTAAAGGAATTTGTGGTTCAGAAATCAAAATTGAAGATATTAAGAAATGCTAAAATTTCCATTTAAAATATTCTTTTAATGTTATCCTTAAGACGGCTAAAAGAAGAATAACAAGAATCAGCAGGCGCTTCCTGCTGATTCCTGTTATTCTTGACTGAAATGAATAAGCGCATGTGCCACGAATTTCGCGCATTTTCGGGATCGATGATGCGCGTTTTCCGATACACTTGCGCAGAAGCGCGACCGATGCACATGGTGCCACGTGCTAGAAGTACTCGCAGGCGCTTACGGCGCACGGGTATACCCCCACTTACGCGCCGTTAGCATGCAACGCCATTTCAAACTTTTCCCGCTCGAGGAACACATACATGCAGACGAAAAGCATGTTGACGGCGGCAGGCCTGCAGGTCCGTCGTGCACACCCACACAACACGCGCGCGTTCTCACACCACGCCTTCGTCGCAATATGGCCGATGATGGTATTGGTAGACCTGCTACGCCTTCTCCTGCTGCACGCGCGCGTGACGGATTGACGCCGTCGCGGCCGCGGTGCACGCCTTTCGGCACCAGTTGCGCGCCCGATTCGCTCTCCTCCTGCTAGCAGCCCAACGCACGGCAAACATACTCGACGCAAACACTCCTCGAACCTTCGAGTGGCAGGCACTCGTAATACGTACGTGTAGTGGCCGCATGTAAACTAATTTTAGGCTGTAAAATGTTTAGCAGCAGGAGCTGGAGAGTAGACGAAATGGCGCTATTAAAACTACTCAGAGTTCGATAGCTTCGAGTAGTGGTGTTGACTATCGGCGGGCCTGTTGACAGAAATATTACTTTGTAAAGTTTACTGCCCCATTGAGGGAATCTCTACCTTTTGCGGAGATAAACATCGGGGACGTAGAGCGTGCTCGCTTGCTCGGGAGGCTGTAAAACTGCTGCTCAGCAGCGCGGAGGGTGGTGGAGGAGGCGACCCGGCGCCAGGATATGATTTATCGACTTGGACGCGCCGCCAAAACACACCGTGCACTGACCTACTGCTCTGCTTCCCACCTCGCAAACAGCAAGTCATTATACAACCATCATTAATTCCGACAATCAGCTGACCCCACGACACGTGGCATACGAAAGACATTGCCAAACGTACCTGCAGACAAAACAATCCACTATCAAATAAAAGACCAAATATCTCTAAACAGGTGGAATACCTTTTAATTTGCCATCCATCCTTTGAACTCCTTAGAAACGAGTTTTTATTGTCAAACTAGAAACGTCGAAATAGAAAGTTGGAGTCCCCAAAAGATTTACGACTTCTTGAAAATGTTTTGTTGTGACTTTTCGGGGGTGCTTCTGCTTAGAAGATGTACCAATAGAGATAATACAAATGGTCTTCAGGTCCTCAAGTGCTTAACACGCTTGCCGAAAACAAATTTCTCCGTATTTCCACACAAGGACAAATTGTATTATGGGCAAAACAGTTTAACCTTGAATTTTGAAATTTGACTCTTTCGATTTTCTAATTTTACTCTTCAAAATTAACATTTGGTTCTCGAGGGTACCATGAAACCATGGAGCTTTTCGTCGACCACCCACAGCTATATACAAGATATTCCTTATTTTAACCACTTTAGTGCTCGCTCAGTCCGTATAATTTTAAAAAGTTCATATTTCTGTGTTTTGGAAGACGTGAAAGAGATATGCTAGGCTGTTTTCACTGAATGTGATGTTGACTCTAAACTGGCACATTTAAAGCATATTTAAAAGCACCGCGGGGTTTCGTTTCCTTTCCAATCTTCGAAACTATGCCCGATAGAAAGAAAACAACTTTGGAATGATACATTATACCATGTTATTCTATATTTCAAACTTAGGTTATTTGATGTGCCTCAAAATTTCGTAATAATTTGTTGAATGATATATGTAGCGCCATCTCGTGGACTTCTTACACAATACAAAAATATTTAAATAAAAATTGTAAACAAATTAAATTTTTCTTAATATTATCGTTAATAACAGCTCGGAAGTTATTTGTCATGCCTCACGGTTGTGGAACTTTTTTATTTGCAAGATCAAGCGATATTTTTAATGGTTTTAACAATATGTGCAGTGTACGAGTAGAAAATGCAGTATTTACCTAGCCAGCACGCGTGTAACGAACGTATGTGCACGATTGCCGTCCTCTGCCTCCGCCGCCAGCCGTCCGCCGTCCCCGCCGGCGAACGATGAATGCGTCCCCGTGTACGTTTGGGTCGTGGGCGCGGGGGTTTGGCGGGGAAAGCGGCGCGCCGAGGGCCGGGCGCGTGATTAATGACTGCTAGAAGATTGGAAGTAATTAAAGCGGGGCCCCGGGATAAATGGCAGCGGCGTTCCGTTCCGTTCGGTCGCTGCGGTTCCGGTAACAATGAAACCCGCTGCGCCGCTACTGCCGCCGCCACTACCACCACCGCCCACCACCCTCAAACATATCACCCACACGTACACCGCGACTAGCTCAATCCGGCAAACCAAAACCCCCGAAAACTCACACGCCACGCCGGCGATGAATAAAATATCCAAATGTTTATTCAGTGCGCAGCTTGTGTACGCCGCTTGTAACAATGCAGATGCGTTGAAGCTGATAGTTCAGTGTTCGCATGAGTTTACATACAATTTAAAGTTTTTTTTAAGAAAAAAGTTTTTAGAGTATTAAAGAAGAATTAAGATTGTAGTGTGTGATAGGGCAGGCAGCAGGGGGTCGCTAGAAGTGGAGAAAGCAGGCGTAATAAATCCGCGGATGTCATGATCGAAGGCAGTTAGCCGAATCACGGTAGTGGAGGCGGCAGAGGTGGCGGCGTTGTTTGGGCCTTATTTCGCGAAAATAATGCGTTTAAACACATCTAAACTTGATTTTCATTTATATTTTGGCGAATAAATGTAAGTTCGGAAATCGCAAGTT
>WSZQ02075359.1:0-20112 GCA_019419845.2 Weissflogia rhopalogaster
GAAGGTAGTATCAGCTGCGCCGCACCATACCGGCGAAGCGTAGGTTAGTATCGGTCTAATGACCATTTTATATATCGTCAGCTTGTTTTGTGTTGATAATTTGCTGCTGCGGTTTAGTAGGGGGTATAGACAGCCCATGATACCTTGAGCTTTAGTAATAAGCCCGTTCGATGTGTTTTTAAAATTAAGTTTCCTATCTAAGGTCATGCCCAAGTATTTCTCCTCCGTATATTTTTATAGGTACATCGTATAATTTAGGTGGTATTGGTATATTTACTTATATTTACTTATTTATTTAATATTTACGTCTCCTGTGGAATATTAGCGCCTCAGTTTTTGCAGTATTTATTGTTATTTTCCATTTATCGAAATACTTCTTCAGGAGGGTAAGATGATAAGATATTTTTTTAAAAGCTGCTATGGCTGAGTGTGAGTTTGCATAGATCGCGGTGTGGTCAGCAAATAGAGCAGTGTTAGTTATCGGTAATTCTGGTAGGTCATGTATGTAGACTGCAAATAAGTGCGGTCCTAGTATTGAGCCTTGCGGCACCTCTGATAAGATTGGACGCAAGGATGATTTTGAGTTATTTACTGTTACGCAAAATTGCGTATTTAACTAATAGGCAATTTTACGTAACTATTGATTGTTTTAATAAGGAAGTCCGGGGCGTTGAGCATGATCAATTTGATTATTAACCCTTCCTTCCATACCTTATCGAATGCTTTTTTAATATCTAGCAGGACGGCTGCAGTAATTTGGTCATTATTGTAGTTTGTTCTTATGTCAGTAGTTATTCGCGTAAGTTTGTGAACCGTGCTGTGTGATAGAAGACAGGCACCATGACAACTACACCACGTAAGCGACATAGTGGAACACAGTGCTGTTAAAACAATACATTTCATCACTTTAAGTTGATACATAACCTGCTTCTTTTATGTGGAGTTAGTTCTGGTTCAGAGGGCCTTGTTGCCGAGAGCCATAAATCAGCATGAAGAAGAAGAAGAAAGCCAAATTGTTCAGGGGGTGTAATTGAGTGTTTGATATCATCGGAATTAATAAAGTCAAGTATTACGCGCTCCGCGATTTTAGCCAGATGAGAGAGTAAACTGATAGGTCGGTAGCTGGTGGGATGTGATGAGTTTTTAAAGAAAAAAATCGCAGTTCGAACCCGCGAATTTCGAATCAGAAGGCAAGCTCTCTAACAATTACACAACGTAAGCATTACAGTGGAACGTGCTGTTAAAGCAATATATACCATGCTCTATTTGTGGCAAACTTTGAAAATTATTTTTGAGCAAACGGCTCAAAACAGCATAAAATCCCGTTAACACAATTTATTTCTATAGATGTACTAAACGTACAGAAAGTTTCATTCTTTTTGTGTTGGACAATTGGAACACTCTCCTTGTAAGAGGTACATTGTTTTTGAGTGTAAGTGTAAGTATTGAGTGTAAGTATTGCAATGTCCGTGTGGCAAAGTATTATGATGTGTATTTATGGCCTGTTGGATGTAAATTGCCTCATAAATATTGAGTTATAGCTCTTGTTTGCCAAATGTAGGATTTTTAAATTTGAATTATCACATGTGTGGCCGGTAGAAATTAAACATATATTCAAATGGTACTGGTATGTAGATGATATTTCTAGATATGGACGTGTTGCTATCGACATTTAGATCATTTCCTTGCTTTCATCAACAAATTTGATACAAACCTTAATTTTACCATCGAAAAAGAACATGAGAAAGAAATTAAATTTTGTAGGTATTACTATCATAAAATCTATAGGCAGTTTAAATTTTGATATTTATAAGAAACCCACAGCCACGGATAGTATCATACCTTTCTCATTTTTTAAATTAAAAATATGGCGGTTAGACGCCACTAGCACCGCGACCAGCTTTGATCTATTGAGCATGGACCAATACTATGGGTCAATAACGGAGATAACCTTAGCAAAGGCTAGAATCTCCTTGACCGACTTCCCTTTAAATTCAGCAAGACTTAGCTGCTCGCTGTCTAGCAAAGAAAGTCTTTCCGTTGTTAGGGATGCGCAAGTGCAGAGTAAGTGCTTGGTTGTTTCCACCTCTAACTTACATAGTCTGCAGTTTGTGAGGTCGCCTTTTCCTATATTGGCTGGGTGGTACAAGACCTCGGCATGACCTGTCAGTAAGCTAACAAGTAGCCTAATATCGCTTTTTCTCAGCTTTATAATTTCTTGGGCTCTATTGTGTGATACATCTAGCAGCCTTTTCGCCTGCTTAGGACCTTCTTTGTCCCTCCAGGCGGACTCGTGACTAGCGCGATGCCAATTCTTGGTCCATTCCTTCACAGTGGATCTTGATAAACCACAGGTTGGTTCAGGGCCATGCATGGTGGTTTCTGCTGCCTTCTTGGCTAGCATATCTGCCTTAGAGTTGCCTTCAATACCTTGGTGCGCAGGCATCGACCGTATTGTGAGTTGATTGCCTCGCCCCAATTTCTTGAGAGCAGTTCCAAGTTACCCTCGACTTGCACTGCTCATCACGAAGAGCCGTTAGTGCCGCTTCACAGTCAGTCATGATATAGCTGCGTTTACCCTTATAACGCTTACAAAATATGTACTACATTTATCAGCTTTTCGCTGTATCTACTTTGGCGTTCACTATTTGAATATGGCCGAGATTGTGTTAAATATTTCGTTGTAAATGATAGGATGTTGTAGCTTTAAAATAATAATTTGTATTTGTATACAAATCGCATTATTGTTAATCTTGACTTTCATTGGGAGATTCTGGAATGTGGCCAGGATCATTTTCTGTTTGTTTCCACATATTTGTAAAGCTTACTATAAAAACGTGGTCGGTTTAGGTTTAATTTTCACTGTTAGCTGTTTGGCGGAGTTTTACATTACCGGCTTCAACCTTAAAGCATTTATACCTAACTTTCTTTCACATTAGTCACTATTGTCTTATGTATTCGTACAAAAAGGACAAAAGTCCATTTATGTACTTTTCTCATTGTGAAGATATGGGCCAACGCGATGTATGTGTTGTTGGCTGCAGTCATTCTGTGTCTAATTTCCGCCTGAACTCTTCCACTTCTGTAGAGGGTTGTTCCAAGGTAACGGAAGCTTTCTACCTCCTCTAGGGTAGGTTAGGTTAGGTTAGGTTATGTTAGGTTAGGTTAGGTTAGGTTAGGTCTAGGTTATCACTATACTCCAGGTATATCCATGCTTGTAGTAGGCATTTGTTTTAGTCACGTTGGCCTTTAGGCAGCTGTTTATGATGCCAACTTTAGGGCTGCATATGTATCTTTCGCATTTTGTATGCATCTGCTCATTATGTTATCTTCTGCTATTTGTGCGGTTTTGTACGTGATAAGGTTGTCTCATTCTATTCCACTTTGTCGAATAGGATAGGATACTCCCGTATCATAGCGCCTTGTTTTAGTCTTGCTTAGTTAGTCTTACTTTAGTGTTGACTTATTGTCGCGAACCAACGTCGGAGGCCCTGGTTGATGGCGCGGTGAACGCACCGGGTTCCAATCAGAGGTGTATTTGCGACGGAAGAGAAAGGGGACGTGTACTGAGTGGCGACCCTTGATGATAGCGCGGTGAACGCACTGGGCCCACATACAGTCCTTAAACGTCCAAAAAATGAAGAAATCAGGCCGACAGCTACCAGCTGCCTGTGTTGCGCGTTTGGGAAGGTAAAGATGAGAAAAGGCTCACTCGGCGTTCAGATAACAACTGATTTTATTAAGTAAAAATCTAAACCTTGAAGCCGGTGAGTTCCTTTACAACACTCTTATATCTAGGTGGTGAGGCTGATCCCACCCTCACCAGTGCATTGCTTTGCAAGCAGACATACCCTCTCTTACGGTGGCTCTCTCTCTCTCTGCGGGTGTATCCGATCTCTGGATGTATCTAGGCGAGCCGATATATTCGCCAAGCATATGGTACACTCGCACATGGACCACCCGGAAAGGGTGACAAAAACCATACGTATGCAAGGCGCCAGCCTGTCGCGTCAACCACTACAATCTCTGGGCATCTTAGGTTTATCGTATTCGTATATTTCATTCTTAATGACCCAGAGATTATTGAAGTGTGACGAATTCCTCCACTTTACCGAAATAATATATAAACTTAGGAATAGACTAAGCAATTTGGCGACATACATAAAAAAGGCTCAAAATTGCTACGCCGTTCGCAACACTTATACTGAAGGTGTTTATTAGCTGCCCTTGATTGCGCTTTCGTGCGATCCAGTTTTCCATTGTCATCATTATCTGTCTTATTAGCTTGTTAGAAACCTCCTGTTCTTCTAGAGTGGTGAGTAGTGCCGGAAGGACAAAGAACTCTTCTAGATGAATTGTTCAATAAGAAGTTATCACTTCAAAAATAATGTTCAGTTAAAATTTCATGCCTTTATCGACATTGGTTTCCAGGTTTGGTTTGCTTGGCGCGGCAAAACTCGAATCTATTAACTTTATCTCTATATCTACTAACTCTATCTATAGCGGTATTTTCATCATCAACTTCCATTTCATAGAGGTGTTAAATGAAAACTCTCAACTTGGAACAAAACACAAATAAAAATGAGGAAAAGTTAAAATAGGATTATTATAGGATTATTATCGCATCGTTCCCAGCTCACATTTACCAGTTTACTTCCCACGGCGCATTTAGCAGGCTTATTTCAATACATTATTTTTTAAATGTTAAATTAATGTAAAACAGGTTTATTATAAGATAATACCAAACAAGTACCTGTAATTTTAAATAAGCATGTTTTACCTACCACAGGTGGTAGGGTATAAAACATGTTTCTACGGAATGTAACGCTGTAATAACTATTCAAAGCAGTCACTGAAGTACGTTCGGCTAGTTATTTAGAAATTCTAAATCCTTACTGCAAGTGTTTGGCATTCTAAATTAGAATATGCCAAACACTTATAGTAAGGAAGATATCCCAACAACATTACCATGGCTATTTGACATATCTTCAGCCATCAAGAATTTGCCTGGGATACCAATAACAATCCTGCGAGTCGTAATCATAACAGACGCAGACTTACGCTATAACATTATTCAGTTGCATGGTTTTCCATCGCCTTTGCCAGGACCGGCGCTGGTGTTTATGTCTTCCGTCATGGCACAATGTTGTCTCACGGCAAAGGACATCTCGCGTTCGCAGGTAATGGCAATGGCTCGCACGGCTCGCACGGCTCGCCGGCAAATGTGAATCATCAAGTAGCATCACATCATCGCAGCATCATCGGATGCTGGGACGCCTGGGCGACTACCCGCATCTACCCGCCGACCACACGTCCCTCTTGATCGATGGAACTGCGTACACGCGCCCACTGGCCGACTGGCGTAGGCAAAACAGCACGCCGATAAATCCGGACGGCAACCGTAATCCACGCATTTTTACGATGCATCTTCGCCGTGCGGCGAGCCTACGAACGGCGGCGGTCATAAAGCGCAACACAAACACCAAATAAACCAGACAATACTGCACATCAGCGCGCAACAGTAAAGCGATAAACGGTTAGTGCTCAATTAGATCATGGGAAGTCATGGGATTCGGATGGCGCGTTGCCAATTACCGCCGCGATGCACCTGTGTCGCACGCGAGGGCCGTAAATGTTAACGACAACTTCCATAAACGCAAATTTTGCCGACTTTATTGCAACGACGCATAGGTTTTATTGAGCTTGGAGAGACGATTCTCGCACACATTGTATTCGTATGCGTGCGAAGAGAGCGCAAAATTGAATTACAAAACTGCGAAAATCTACACAAACAACTATAGATACGTATCTTATTGTTACCGGTTCGCTTTGTGGATCACTTCACGTCTAAACAAATGCCATTTACTTGGGTGGTTAAAGTGTACATCATGTAAAATCAGAAATTAAATTACACTAGTCCAAGACAAAATAAATCACAAGCTCACAAAGCACTAGTTTTAAAAATATTAATCTGAATTATTGGTATTGATTAATATAATATGTTAATTAATTAAAAAATTAAAGTGTAGTACATATTAGGTCAATCCTAATTGACAGTTTTAGAGTAAATCAATTTCTTATATGATAGGCTGCTTTGTTGATCACGTCTAATAAAATGCCATATAATTGCAATTTTATAAAATCTAAACTCGAATTACTTAAGTTCAAGATAGAAAAGACAAGTGTGTTTTTGAGCACACGACTTAAGTAAAAGTCGCTTTGGAACGAAGATTAGTTAATGTATTTATCACATCATTTGATTGTCACTCCTGCAGAACATTGTTGTGTTTAATTTTCGTAATACTATCAAAATGTGCAATCTCTGTTATCATTGTCTTCTGGCAATATGAACTGACTGATAATTAGTGACAGAGGTTCATAGAGTAATGTCAGAGAATGCGTCGTTTGAAATTCATAAACAACTTCAGTGAATATTCCCCATCGACATTTATGTAATGTCATAGCGCATCCAGATACTAAAGGATAATGACTTCGCATGCACAACGCTTGCGCCACTCAGGCAAAGGCCACAGAAATTAAAAAAAGAAACAAGTAAAACTAAATTTATTCGTATTTTTAATTATTATTTTTATAACTCGATACAAGAGTAATTCAGGTGTTTGATTTAAAGACTACGACAAGAGGCTTATGATTTTCCTATATTTTGGAATGATGGTTAGAAGTTACTATATTTGAGACAAAATTTGATTCCTAATAAATTGTCACTCCTTCGGAATGTCTATTATCAAGGTCTTCTGGCGCTGTGAACAGTCCTTCAATGTTGGTAACTTGTGTTAGAGGAACATTAATAGCAGAGAATATGTCTTTTGATATTGGTAAACAACTTCATAGAATGTTCCACCTAGATATTTATGAAATTCTGATATGAATGGAAAGTGATTTCCCATTACGTTTATTGTTTTATTATTATTCTGGCAATCGCAGTTCTGCGATGCGTGAGCTCAATGTGAAAGGGACGCGTCACGCGCAATGTTTGCCCGATTCAGGCAAACGCTGCAGAAATTAAGAAAAAATCTTGAAGGGTTAAATTTCTCATACGATACCACGATTAATACATCACTAGTGACTGCAATACCGGCACACCGGTATTTGTAATTTTGAAAATACCGGTATTTTCGGTATTTATTAAATACTAGCTTATAACACCAGTTTATGAAAAACTGCTCTCATTTTAAACTATTGAGATTTACCGTGAGGAATATTTTATTTTTGTCCAATCATCTTCCTCATCGCTATTTTTTATGCAATGCGATTTTCATTTCCTTTATCATTTATTTCCCAACATTTTTAATTTACTTATACAATTTCTTTGATTTTTTTTATTCACTAGAAGAACAACTACATTGCGCTATTAACAGAAACACAGTAGTGCAAAAAAGTGTGCAGGTGGTGGAAAAAAAAATTACTAAAATTTATTAAACGGGAGGAGGAATTGTTTGAAGACGAAGGCGTTCGAGGGAAATATTTAGAATTAATTTATCATTCCTTTCTTACCATTCCACCAACCAATGTTGAATCGGAGCGAGCATTTTCCACTGCGAGGAAAATATGCACCAAAATACGCTCGCGACTCAACGATAAGACGACCATGGATGCTCTCTGTTTTTGGAGATCGCATTTAAAAAATAATGTGTAATCTTATTATATAGGAGTATTTGTAATTGTATTAATACAAGTAATTAGCAATTACTAATTATCTAGTTCCTTTTCTTTATGTTCTTATTTTTCTGGTTTTTTATTTTCTTTTTTGAGTTAATGTAATTATTTGCAATTATTGTTATGTGTTATTATTAACATTGATATCTTACTGATTTTTTTATGTCGATATGAATAAAGATTTGAAAATTAAACAACAGCCTGGTTTATAAAAAAATTTTGAAACACACTAATATCGGAATTAATACCGGTATTTCAGTGTTCGTTTTTAAAAAATATCGAATACCGGTATTAAAATTTTGGTCCAGTATTGCAATCACTATACATCACTTCACGTCTAAATTAATGTCATTTATTGAGATGTTAACGTGAAAATACTGTACATTTTAAAATTAAATTGCACAAGACCAAGACAAAAAATTACAAATTCATTAAACACAAGTTTTAAACATATTTGATATGGAAAATTTCATTCTATATATTGGTGTTGATTAATATAATATGTTCATTAATTAACTACTTAAAGTGTTAAAACATATTTCGCAAATACTGCAAATAACTCAATTTCTTATATGTCATTCAAACTGAGACAGACAAAGAAAGATTGGTTTTGAAATTTACGACAATCTGAGATACGAATCAGTTAACATAAATAAAATAATAATGGTTGCTTTACCCTATGTAAAAAAAAATAAAATGCAAGAACCATTTTGGATACAGGTGGATGATTGTATTAAACTGAACTCTTTAGACTTTGTGTTTTAAAGTACTTCTATATTTATGTAAATAAGTATGTTACGAGTTATTATATAACTGGTTATTCTTCTGAGTTTTTAAAGGATTCAAAGGATTTTCTCTTTCCGCGTTAAATTTCAATTTCAATTAATTAATTTCTCTGTAAATTCATTAATTGTGCTAAATGATTACATGTTCTTCTTGGATATGTCAATGCTAGCTAGTCTGGGGTCGTTCAAATAAGATTGTATGATAGTCGTTGTGTAAATAAGCTAGGAAAAAATTATTACAAAGTACTTGCTCTCAAATATGTAATAAAATATTAATGGTTGCTTTATACTATAAAATAAAAATAAAATGTAAGAACTGTTTTGGGTACAGGTGGATGATGGTGTTAAATTGATCTCTTTAGGCTTTGTATTTTAAAGTACTTCTATATTTATGTAAATATGTTACGAATAATTATATAACTGGTTGTTCTTCTGAGTTTTCACACTAAATTGCCAAATTAAATATAACAAATATTCTTAAAGGATTTTCTCTTTTCGCGTTAAATTTCAATTTCAATTAATTCATTTCTTTGGAAATTCATTAATTGTGCTAAATGGTGACATGTTCTTCCTGGATATGTCATTGCTAGATAGTCTGGGGTCGTTCAAATATGCTAAGAAAAATTATTATAAAGTACACCTATCCCCCGATTTACACGGTACTTGTTTTACACGTTTTCGCTGTTACACGGTTTTCCAAATAAGTTTTTTTTTGTTTATCGCACTCTCAGTTTTTAAAGTATTGTTTACAAACTCTACATATTTTTAGTTCTCTGTTATTTTAATATAATCCGACTGCTAACACATTATTGACAAATAAATCGCATATAAAAATATTATTATATATAGAGTCCAATTTTTCCAATATTGAAATTAGTTTGAAGTGCATTATTCTTTATTAGTAAAGATGAAACCAGGTGGTTTTTTCTTTTTGAAAATTGTCTTCTTGGAGGCCTCTTTAAATATTATTCTATAACTCGCGAATCCACGATACGAAGTTGTGGTATTGGGTCTAATGATGAATAAACTAGTGTTTATATGAATTAAGGGAGACCCCCGTCTGAGAAGTTGGTCAAATTTGTGTATGAAGTTTGCTCTATGAAGTCGCTATGGTGTCCGTCAAGGGACAGGATACCAATTTGAGGACTACAGTTTTAAAATTAGGAATATTCACGTTTTAATTAAGAGGCTTAAAATGAAAACATATTTTGCAATTTGTGTACATAACTCAATATTGTTTTCGATTCAATTAATTTCTTATTGACCAATCTTTAAATAGCATTTGAAGAAGATACATAGTCTGCAAATAATTGTCTTTTTAATTTGCGGTAATCTGAAAACAGAATGTGTAAACATTAAATAAGATGAAATTTAATAACGTTCAACTGGAGGTACAATTTGATTTGGAAAACTGGAGATCGGAATCACAAAAATAATCTGATTTTTTTTTTACATTAAACCTGTAAATAGCATGGAAAGTTAAATTTGGAAAGAAATAATATGCATATTCGTATCTTTGTAACGTTCTTACAATTAGTAAGAAGTTATTGTTTATCCTTTATTGGCTATAAGTGGATAAGTTACTAATTAGATAGACTAATGTGCAGATAAATATAATGTTCAAACAATAAGCAAAATGGAACATAAAAGACGAGTCTGTTTTTGAATAAACGACCGAACTAAAACAAAATATCTTCATATTACTTAATCATTATTTTGATAATTGGATACAGCAGTAATTATTGTAATTAGTTTGAAGACTGAGGCGTATGGTTTGAGGAATAAGATACATGTGTTCTGGAATGAAGATTAGAACTTATTATATTTGAGGTTTTATTGAATATTTAATAAATTGCAATTCCTGTGGATCAAATAATTTAAATGGAATAAAAATGGAATATATTAATGACGAATGAATTGTAAAGTGCAAGTAGGTTATGGCAATTGTAAAACAATAGTAAACTATGGAGAAGCAAGTTTCCTGTTTTAGATTATATGTGAAATGAGAAATGTAGAGAGAACAGACAGTGAACTTGATTTGTCTCGTCTTTCTTCCGGTAAGATTGCAGAATAGTATTATTGTTGCATTAAAAATAACTAATTTTTTTGTTCACAGAGAATCACATCTTGGTTTACTTTATCATCATATGAAATAATAGACTGCAATTTGGACTAAATATGTCGCCACGCGTCTGAAAGTCTAATACATTAGTACTAAAGTCTATTACAGCAGAGGATAATACAAAATGTGTGCTACAAGAAGTAGAATAATATGTTATAATGAGGAAATAAAGAAAAATAATTACAAGATGAGGAAGGAAGGCCCAAAAGCAATGGAGAAGATTTATTTTAATCAAAATGGCAATATAATCTTTAATGATTTGAATCTGGTGCAGATTGTAGAAGAAAATATAGTGCAAAATTTTATGAAGTACGCAGCAGGAAAAACATATGTTTGTGATTCTTTAAGGCAAGCTATTTGAATATCGGATCCGGATTTTTATCAGTTTAGATACTTATAAAAACTGCAATTTAGTCTTTGTCAAAGCCGTTTTTGAGCGAATAGTTTTTTGACAGACTTGCGAGCGTTTGTACTTTAGGTATCAATTTCAAGCAAAAAATCGTTCTTATTAATAATGCATTAAAAGCAAACGTTTGAAATCGAAAAAAGACTATGACAAAGGCAAGATAATTATGTATGCAACAATCACATATAACTTCAAATTCGCTTGAGTGGTTTTCGAGATATTCTGGATGCCGATTTGAAAAACATGGTTTTGAGAAAAATACGTTTGAAAATTTGTTGATGGATAAATCAATTCAGTTAATAAATAGCACTTTCGGTTATAACTTCGTCATTTCTTAGAATTTTAATTTAAAACTTGAATCAGACATTTTTCAGACTACAATTTTTAGAAAATACAAGAAAAAATATTTATTCCACTTTTGCTAGGTATATATTTTCCCCCATTTTATTCATGGATACTGACAATGTATTTCTTCTGAATTTCCGTGTTATTAATTAGATAGTCTGAAAAAAGTTACTTGCAAGAATAACTTAAATATTATTTTTGCAAGTTTTTTTTTTTTTGCTGTAAGTCAAAAAAATATTATACTAATCTTGACTTTCTTCAAACAGGAAACTGATCCCTTATAAATAATTGAAAATTCCGAAAATTTGACCATGTTGAAATCATTGCGCAACAAGCAGGCTTTACGGCAACCTGCCGCGAATTCGTAATCGGGTTGGCGGTGTTTTGCTAAAAAAGTGGGGCGCAAAATTGGCACCGCCGTGCAAATTCAGGCGGCTGCTGCGGCCTGGGTGGGGGTTTTCGCACGCTTATGGCCGGCCGGTGCGCGCGATTTATAAATACAAAGCGCGAGCGGTCCGCCGAACGCAAAACGCGATCCGCCGATTCCACGACCGGGCTGAAAAAAACTCCGTTGGCGAAAAGTCTTTTGCGATCAGTTACCAACTCCTGCCAGCTGCCGAGCAGGAGGATTAACAACAACGCCGTCAACGCCGGGAGCGAGGGTGCGGGTGTATTCTAAATCGAAGTGCACCTGACACATTTTTACTGGTAAGTGTTTGAACTTTTTACAATTTTCAACGTACAAGAGTTTTTCGTAAGATGAAAAATTTGTTTAAAATCTTCAAAGTGAAATTATAATAAAATTTCGATGTATTTTATTCATTAAATGAAATTAATAAGTCGAGAATGTTAAGGACGAGAGAATAAATAGGTGGTAGTTTCATTTGCACGAGAATACATTAAAATAATTTATTTTTTAATTGCCCACGACGTCGGTCGGATAAACGCATGTAGCTCGATCGGGAAGCGATTAAAATTGTCTCGCAGGAACGGGCGGAGGTTCGTTACAAGCATTGCAGTCGCCGGCAGTCGTTGCATGTCGTGCGTTTCCTGCAGCATCCTCTTGTGCCTCGTTGGCGTCGTCGATTTTTTTTTTTCGGTGCACAGTATCGGCCGCCGTAAATACGGACTTAATTCGCATTGCACCGGCAAAGGCGTGGAGAAAAAATGCGCCGACTTGATAACGACTCTTTGGGCTTCGCCTGCGCGCCTGTGGCTCGGCCGGCCCTCATCGAAGACGCGACAAAGGATCCCTGTTGCCGACCGGACCCGCTATATTGTCTGCCACGCACAATCATCGGCCAATCAAAATCTGCACTCACTTTCAAAAGCGTAATTTGATAATTGATTTGCCCACGTTCATGCATGCTGTGCTGTGCGCGGCCAATTCATGCCGGCGCGCACAAAAACGGAAACAATTTGCTGGGCCGATCGCGCGGCGGGCAATTCCAGAGCGTAATCGAGTCGGTAAATATCCCAGGGAGATGAATGCGCTGAAAAAGTTGCGCGTGCTGAGGATGCGCCGGGCCGACGCGCGTAAAGGGGCAGCACATAAATAATGCGAGCGCGTTGCGTGCGGCAATTGATCGCATTCATCCTCGCATGGAAAAAGAGCGCTGTGTGAGGACCGTGCATGATTAATACAATGTTAAGTTCGCTTAACTTTAACACGATGTCGTGGGCACTGAATGATTGGTGTTATCCTAATATTTCAAAAACAACGTGTTTGAATATTCGCAGTGGAGAATAAATTAGTTGCAGCTGATGTTGTTTTGTTATGGTGGGGGCGAAAAAAAATCTGCTAGTCACACGATGTACCCTCGAAAGGCGGGTACGTGTGTACCGTTCAGATACCAAAGCGCGGTCTAGATTTGCGTGGTTATGTGAGGTTGACCAGGTCTATGTTTTGCGACCAAGGTGTTGGTGTCAACTCACTAAAAAAAAACCCTGATGCGGCATCACCCCGAAGGGCTTTAGCACGTCTAATTGGAAAAATAAAACAGAGAAAGGAAAAGAAATTCATTCAGATCGAAACAAAAAGAAATTCCAAAATTTAAATTAAATTAAACTTGTTAGTTATTAAAATATCAAAAAAGAATTCTATTACAAAACAAAAGCAATTTCCTGCAAAAGTCTTCAAACTAAAATGACACTCAAAAACCAAAAAAAAACATACAGAAAAAAGCTCTGCGACTCGACCATGACACAAAACTCGTTCGTATCATACTCGAATCCCAAGGCCCTTAAGAACATTCAATACATGTTTTTGTATTTGGAAGAATCTCCAAACTCCAATTATCCGGCCAGTTGCAGCTGATTATAAACCTTATTGAAGATAAATCACTTTACAATCCAATTTGGACTGAAATTGAATTTTGCACTGAAATTGACATCACAAAAATCACATTGAAGCAAGCTGATTGGCAATAGTTTCTGAGAAATTTAGCATGTTGCGCCAAAAAGATGCTAAATCATTGCATTTTCAAAAATAGTTTTGATCAAGTTTTGTTAAATTTAACGTGCTTCCGATGTCGTGGGCTCTGAAAGATTGCGGTTAACTAATATTTCAAAAACAGCGTGTTTTAATATTCACTGTGAAAAATAAATTAGTTACAGCTCATTATAAACCCTATTGAAGATCGATCACATTGTAATCAATTTTGACGTATATGATTAAATTTAGTATTTTAATACGTTTTTGAATCGAATAGAGACAATGACTTCAACTATACTAACACTGAATTTGCACTGAAACTGGCATCACAAAAATCACATTGAAACAAGTTGATTGGCATTAGTTTCTGAGAAATGTAGCACATTGTGCCAAACTGATAATGCATTTTTCCGTATAACTCATTTTCAAAAATTGTTTAGATCAAGTTTGCTTAACTTTAACGCGTTCCCGATGTCGTGGGCACTGAAAGATTGCGGTTACCTAATATTTCAAAAACAGCTTGTTTTAATATTCACTGTGAAAAATAAATTAGTTACAGCTCATTATAAACCCTATTGAAGTTAGATCACACTGTAATCAATTTTGACGTATATGATTAAATTTAGTATTTTAATACGTTTTTGAATCGAATAGAGACAATGAATTCAATTATACTAACTAACACTGAATTTGCACTGAAACTGGCATCACAAAAATCACATTGAAACAAGCTGATTGGCATTAGTTTCTAAGAAATTTAGCATATTGTGCCAAAAAGCGATTCTGCATCGCTCTGTATAACCCCATATGTCGTTTATAACAAATTTTCAAAAATTGTTTAAATCAAGTTTGCTTAACTTTAACGCGTTCCTGATGCCACGGCCACTGAAAGGTTGATGTTATCCTAATATTTCAAAAAACAACGTGTTTTTAATATTTATAGTGGAAAATGAATTAGTTGTACATCAAAAGGTGGTAAATACCACGCGCCGTATAACACTGTGCAAACCTCGCATAACGCGTACTTAGAAATCCGCTTTTGTTATTGCGTCCAAAATATTTGAGGCCGTCCCTCGATATACGCGGTGCTGGTTTTGGTTATGGCGCATTTTTTCCTTCGCATGCGAGCCAAGGAAACACTTACTGCCTCCTTACCAACCGGCAATAATAATCATTGAAGCTGGAGATCTACCTTACTCTTTGTTTTCTTTTCGTTTGTTTTCATTTAATTACTAGTTCTAAATACACTTCTTAATTATGGAGAGTTAAACCTTAAAAATTGACGAAGATACGGTATACGAAGAAAATGGTAACTTTTGGTGTTTCACCAAAAATCTTTTCAATGTACTGTAATCTAGTCATTGTAATAACTGATTCTGAGAATTGACAAAATGGCGAGCGTTTGAATTTAACGTCGGCATTTTCAAAGATGTTTTTATTATGCACAAAAACCAACAAAAAACTGATAATCAAAAAAAGCCTACGACAAAACCTTTGTTATTATGTATACAATAATTTCAAGTTATTTGTGTATCATACATAGCTTTGACAAAAATTATTAATAAATAATGAATAAACCAATTCAATCAATATTTAAAACTTTCATTTGACATTTTTAAGATATCAAACTTTAAGAAAATCAAAAAAAAAATTGAAAAATCGATTGTCTGGACGATACTATGTACATATTCCTGCTTAGTTTTTAGTTTATTCATATACAGAAGAAACTACATTTTTATATCATTGTTATACAGATTTTCTGAATTGCACGCTGTCATAAAATATCACCAAAATGTATATATCTATTTATAGGTGGTTGGGAAATATGTGTAAATTTTGTATTAGGGAAAATTCATGGTGAAAATACATTTCTTTTCTCGGGTATAACAATTCAAATGTTTTGAATCTTATATTATTATATTTTAAAATAAACTTCTAATTATAAACTTACCTTGAATATTTAATCAAGTATTTTCAAAAAAAATTAAAATTGCATGTTCTTATACAGTTTTAAATTCAAACAGCATTCTTCGCGTAATGCTTCCTCTTAAAAATAAACAAAAATATAAAATTATTAAATTTTATTAATGGAAACTATATGTACATAATTGTGATTGACATGCTAGTGTCTGATTGGCCTTCCCCGACAGAACCCCTTTTTGGTCGTCAAGTGTCCATTTCAAGTAATCATGGATTAGTACATTAAAATTCTGTTCAACAATATTATTCAGAAATTGTTAACAAAAATACCGGACTTTCTTGAATCACTCGCTCCCTTCATTGTACTACCATCTATCACCCACACTCATTCTTTAACTCCAACTGGCTCTCACTTGCAATCTTTGCTATCGCTTATAATTTTTTTTTTCTTCCAAAAAAATCATATTCAAGATAATTTTATTGTCGAACATAAAGAAATGGACCGTCTTCGAACCAAATCGGTTTAATGAAATTTCTCATTCGTGCACGATTTTGCTAAATAACCGCTCGGTAAACATAAGCTCATGAAGCGCTCATAAAAATATATAGTTTATTTTTATGAGCTTCATGAGCTTTAACTTCATAAATACTGCCGCAATCGATTTAAAAATTTAAGAAATACTCATGAATAAATCATCTATTTATTAAGAATATTTACAAAATTATTATATCGCTAATTTTTTTGAGCAGAAAGGATTTTTAGTTTCAACCTTTTAGAGAAAAATATAATTTCCTATTATACCCAATGATAATAAGTAAATTCATTAATTCAAAATGAAGAGCAGGTACATACATTTCTAAAATTGTTTCTTGCGTAGGACTAAAACACTTAAATTCTGAAGTGCAAGTTCAAGTACGCGACCTCCGCAATTGCATAATTATTACATGCCTCATGGCTCACTTTCATCTTTACACAACGCAACCAAGTCAAGTCATTCGCCACAAAATTATTACCGGTCTTGTGGCGAAGTTACACCGTGAAATTTCACACCAAATCGCATTATTAAAAGATACGTTTCCTAAACTTAAATATCTTCACGCATATTTACGGATAATTAAAACAAATAAATCTAATCAGCGATGTTTATTGCGAAGTTCATGATTCATTAACAAAGAAGAATCTCAATGAAACACTATAATTTCCATGACTTAATAGCTTTGCAGGTAGAGTAGCCACAATAAACTAATAATCGACGGTTACTTATGGATGATGAGATTAGAAATAAAAAATCCCAAACATCCTCGTCGCGTAATAACGCTACTCAACAGTAAGCCACGCTTGATATGTGCGATTTTTCTTGAAATTCGTCATTATGCGAACATCCTCGTTCGCTCATCCGTGTCAACCTCGATCTAAGTCTAATCAACTAATCAACCTGCTCTTAGAGGAAGATATATTACGTCAGCTTTGTATGTAGCATTTTCACGATTTGTTCAACGTGTACCTCGACAGCTAATAGTATTTTAATGAATTGAAGTAATTGGCAGTAATTGCCAAATCACGTTTTGTTTGTCGAAAATTGAATAATACGTTCAAACTTCAGCGTTTATGTTTTTGAGGAAGATAAACGCATGAAAAAATGTCGAAAAAATGATGGTATTCACATGACCGTTTTCAGTATCACGAAATATTTCGTGCCTACATTGTTTAATTGTTGTTTTTTTTTTTTTTTCACGTTATAATTGAACAACGAGGAAAAAAAACACCAGTTCAATTGACCAAAATTGAATTACTTTGCCGAAAAACGCGTTGCTCCTTAGCTACACATAAGATTAGAATATCATTACATTTTTTTGAGAACGAAGCTGGAATATGAATCGCCTTTTGTAACGGATCGGAAGGACGCTTCTCATTGAACTTTAGCGCACTGATCTGAATTATGTATGTATTCTAATTGAGCGGTGTTCGATCGTGTGATTCGGAATACAAGTGCTACGAAAATGATGCGATGTGATGCGTAAGAAACCTAAAATTGACTTGTTTGATTGTCTTCCCGATGAATATGATTTCACCCAGCAATACTTGTTAATATTACGCGACCTGTGGCAATGAACTTGCTTTGTGGCTCATACTTCGAATGATTTCCACCGCCACAATGTAATAATAATACAGTAATGATCAAGAATCTTCTTATTTAATGGCAATGAACTCACAAAATTTGTGATAAAATGTGACCGGATGTTGGCGTCAGCAAAAAGTCCCAATTAGCATTTTTCAAGTTTTAGAGCCACAGAGTAGAAACTAGAGAGTCATAGAGCACAAGATACAACAATGAGTATTCAATTTTAACTACTCCCAGAGGATGAATAAAGAAGAATAAAGGAAAAAAGACGAATAAAGCTACTTTGAATCGTTTTGTAATTGAACGAAAGAACAAATAAAGGATGTTATGCGTAAAACGATTAACTGAACAAATTATATGCGTATAAAATGTTATTAGCTGACGGACGTAAAGCGAAGCTGCCCTGAGGATCATTTCTGTGTTGGTCGAGGCTGTGTCAATGAGTGACCATGCAGAAACATTGAAATATGTCGTCCTGCTAGTGCTGCTACTAGAAGGATAGATGCGATGCGATGATAATGACTTGCGTGTATTGTTTTAATCATCCGCGCTGTTTGGCGGCTTCACGCCGTTCTGCTCACAACGCGTAAAAACGCAACGTGCGTTGTACGATTAAAATGTAATAAAAGCGAACAAGTACGTAAGCTTGCGTGTGTACTGCTAAAGAGCGTTCCATGGCGAAGAGAAAAATGCAGCAAGTGCATAATGTATTTCTGGAAATACCTCGTATATAAGTCCTTTTTTCTGTCGCACTTTGTTTTTGTCGGCGATTCAAGTACGCGTCCTTGGAACGATAACAGTTCATTTCTTCGATGATGCATCCATGTAGAAGGGATTTCGTATGTCTTACGTTGCAAAGCGCCAACGTAGCAAAACACTTAAATTTGACTCTATCGTTGTAATAATGACAAATTATATCGATTTTTATTATTCAGATGTTAGAATAGTACAATATTCAGACGCCCCACAGAAACCTTATACAGGTTATGCCGAGTACCAATGTGCAGGTACTCCTCAGAAAGGGAGCAGAACATTTGTTCGCCCTGACGAGCAATCCCCTCGACGTTTTGACCACAAGAGAGCAAGGTCGTCAAACTAAAGTTGTTTATAAACATTATGTACCTTCGTGAAGAGCATAATATGATATTTTTATTTACAAGGTTCTCGTAAGTCTTACGTTGTAAAGCACCAACTTAGCAATATCTGACAATTCTTAAAATTGGCTCTATCGTTGTAGTAATGACAAATTATATCGACTTTTATTATTCAGGTGTCAGAGTAGTTCAATGCTCAGGCACCCCACAGAAACCTTATACAGGTTTTGCCGGAGTACCAACGCGCAGGCGCGCCACAAAAAGGGGGAACATTTGTCCGGCCTGACGAGCAATCGCCCTCCTGTATTTTGACCGCAAGAGATCAAGGTCGTCAAACAAAAGTTATCTTTAACCATTGTGCACCTCGGTGAAGAACATAATTTGATATTTTATTTACAAGGTTCTCGTAAGTCTTACGTTGCAAAGCGCAAACGTAGTCTGGCAACATTTAAAATTGGTTCTATCGTTGTAATAATGACACATTATATCGATTATTATTGTTATTATGCTCACGCACCCCACAGAAATCTTATACAGGTTATGCCGGAGTATCAACACGCAGGCACTCCACAGAAAGTGCGAACTCTTGCCCAGCCTGACGAACAATCGCCCTCTCGTATTTTGACCACAGGAGAGCAAGGTCGCCAAGCAAAAGTTGTTTATAAACATTGTGCGCCTCGCTGTAGAACATAATTTGATATTTTTATTTACAAGGTTCTCGTAAGTCTTACGTTGCGAAGCACTAACGTAACAATGCCTGACAAAACTTAAAATTGATTCTATCGTTGTTATAATTTCATTATATCGATTATTATTATTCAGATGTCAGAGTAACTGAGCAATGCTCAGTCACCCTACAGAAACCTTATACAGGTTTTGCCGGAGTACCAGCGCGCAAGCGCTCCGCCGAAAGGGGGAACTCTTGCCCGGCCTGACGAGCAATCTCCCTCTTGTATTTTGACCTCAGGAGAGCAAGGTCGCCAAACAAAAGTTGCTTATAAACATTGTGCACCTCGGTGAAGAACATAATTTGAGATATTTTAAAGAGTCTTCTGTCACTTGTTGATAGAACATGTTGAATAAAATTTTTGCTGAGTAAAACACTTTTCTCACAGTTCTACAAATATAATTTATTATTGTACAATGTACATTTCGGCTTTCGCCATCATCAGGTACTGAAGACAGAAATTACAAAAAGCAGCTTAA
>WSZQ02075370.1:0-20104 GCA_019419845.2 Weissflogia rhopalogaster
TGTATCGTTGACATTTAACCGGCAGTACAGCAACTTGAACTGGCGGTTATCGTTATCAATGATCACCGATAAGCTGACGTGATAACGAAGCAGTTTTTAATTGTAAGCATAATTGAATGATCCATTGGGTGCTGTTTGTGAAACAATGTTGTACCTACTCACCGACCTATTTCGACTCGGACCGTCCGAATTCTTCAAACAAGATGTTAAGCTACCCATCATTGCGTACATCGACAATACGCTGCAAATCTTCAAGACGAAGGCACACACTGGGATAAATCACACGCGGGATGTGCTGTTGAAGGGTATTGTGGTGGCCGTCATCGCCAGCATCCTGATCTGGTTGTCGGTGTTTATGTACATGGCTTTCTACTATACTTATGTTCCTGCTGTTGGTCATCAGAGACCTGTGCATCTTCAATTCAAGTAAATATTTCATACTAATCTTTAGATTGACGAATAACATATATTGCTTTAATAGGACTAATCAATATACTGGGGATTCGATTATCCAGCATAGTTATCTGACTGCACATGTAGAGCTTACTAGAAGACAACAGCTCTTAATGTTGGGTCAACCTTATCGAATTAATTTGCATTTGGAAGTACCAGAATCACCTGTTAACAAAGATATGGGTACGTTTTTTTTATTTTGCATCATAGATAGTTGTGCTTTAAAACTTAAGCTAACTTCGGGGATTTCATATGCAAGTTTTAAGAGAGATAGATATATATAGATATATAGGTCGGCTATCGAACATTAAATTTTAATATTTCATGATTTTCGTGTTTTATTACTATTGTAAGTCAAAACGTTTTGAAGTATTGATGATTATTTAAGTTAAATATGGATGTCATGTTTGTAACGCTTCGTTTTTGAGTTCTTCAGCTGCGTACACTCTAGCTTCCTTAATTTTGATCAGAAATACAAAGTTCTTATAAAGTTCATAAAACTAGCTTGAATATGACGCCGAGTATTTTCAGAAAATGCAAAAATTGCATGTTTTTATACAGTTTTAATTTTGGGTGCATTTTCTCGTAAAATCGATATACAAATATATGTGAAAAAATGTAATTTGTTCAAAAAACAATTGACATCATATTCTAGTGGATTTAATTCTTTATAAAATAAGCCGTCATTCAGCCAAATCGGTTCAGTAGAATTTTTTCAATCGTAAACGCAAAATCGAAAAACGATGTTGCGAAAAAAAACGGTTTTAAAGTTGGGTAAAGTTGCTTCACAAATATTGCACCTATTGACTTGAAATTTTGAAAGAATATTCTTCAATTATTTAACTATTGATTAATTCTCATCAAAACCATCAAACGTTTTTGACCTGGCAAATGAAGTTCCCCTAAACTAAATTTTTCATGACATACCAACGTAACATACACTTTTTCCTTGAAACCAAACCTTAAATAACACCACTATCGACTTCTAATCTAATCCAAAATTCACTTTCTTATTTTAAAGGTATGTTTATGGTATGTGCTGAATTTTACTCCAAGGACAAGAACAAAATCAAACATTTAATAGCGCAATCCTGTCGTTCATCTATGCTTCACTACCGAAGTCCTCTGATCGATACGATTTATACCCTAGTCTACAGCCCATTATTCATTTTCGGTGCCAGCGAAGAAAAACAGAATTTAAACATTGAACTATTCTCCCGCTATGAGGAGGAAGATGGGCCTACTGTAACGGATGTGCACATCGAGATACAATCGAAACAGATTCAAGTTTACTCAGCAAATTTCCTAATAGCCGCGGAATTTAGCGGCTTACGATATTTTATGTTTAACTGGCCAATAATATCTGCAGTTTTAGGTAAATATTTTGGTAATTCTATGAGATAATTATGAACATTGTTGGTTTTCATGATTTTAGGAATAGGCAGCAATTTATTCATCATCGCAGTGATTGGATTCTTAGTTTGGCATCAATTGGTGCACTCAGAAGAATACCGACTCTATCGTCAACGACATCTCAGCCAAAGGAGCAATAGCGATGCAACTCCAGTTCGATTTGAAGATGGTAAGGGTATTGCTCGTTGATTATGTCCATACGTGTAGCGGTTGTCAAAAATATGAGTATCGATAAGTATAGAACTTGTGTTTTGATACATAATATTGATACTTGGTGATATTTTTACATCTAGATCTAACATGTTCTAAATTATTGTGTTTACCTTTGTTTAGACTCCTACTCTACTTCTTCAGTTGAAGATATTTCAATTTTGGAGAAGTACAGAGACAAATCCAGCTGTGAAAGCGAGGAAGTAATCGAGGAAATGAAGCCAAGCGCATCAGATAACTCTCAAAAACTGGACTAAACGCAAGTTTGTCTTGTGGAACATTCCATTATGCATTTTACCAAAGCTGACATGCAATATAGAATAGATTTATGTGAGATTTATTTCACGAAAACGAACAAAGATGAATAAAAACCTAGAGAATTGTTATTGTAGGCATTTGGAGAGACACATGGTGCTGGTTTTACAGTTGTTATATTATTTAAATATTATTTCTTATTACATAAACACATTTGATGTGTACTTTTATTTTACTACGACCTATTGACGTGGAAATAAGGCTAAAAATGTACGTGTTATACTTTTATTCGAAATACTTACGGCATAAAAAGCCAATTTTAATATGTATTAAAACATAATCTTAAATGACTACTATTCATATAAAAAAATGGACTTTTTGTGCAACCAAAACCAAATTTAAGGTACAAACGTCGAAAGTTACTTCTGTCCCGAATTATTAAAATTACAATCGAGGAAGTCGAACTTTCAACGTTTTTTGTTTACGATAAAATGTTTATCCCAAAATAAGCTAAATATTCAATCAAAGAAATTTTCCTCAAGAATGCAATGGAAAGGTTCTTTGATCGTATCACACTCTAAGAATATATATTATTGTCATAAATAAATAAATACTCTATCGCAATCTGCTAAAATATAAATATGTTTATATACAATGTTTGGTGCTCTTTTGACAATCGTCAAAGGTGTTATTGGGTGGTTGCTCTTCCCATGTAAACTGTGTCAATTCCTCGAGATTCCCTTACGAGTTGATCGATATTCGTTAATTTACTGCTCCCTAAAAGTGTTGTATGTAAACGGGACGCGAGCCAGCACATGCCGAACGCGGACATGAATAGCAAACATCCCAAGATGGCGGCGATTACGAGGAAGGAATTGCAACTGCTTTCCAAAGCTGCTGCTTTATGATAGAATTCGCCTGGCATGAGGACGGTATACTCGATATTCTCTTTGAATTTCGTAAATTGTGTTGTATTATCTTCGTGCGGATGCTCCCCAACGAGAGATTGTGGAGCTTGGACGATTTCGATGACATCGGATGTTGGCGAACGTCGTTTTCGGCCATGACCGGAAGGTTCGAAAAGATCTAGGCAGAAGTCAGGTTGACAATCGGCAGCATCCATACAAGCTTTGATCTGCGAATGTATCCATAGAGTTGATCGTTCCTTCATAGTACTGAGCAGGAATGCTTCAAAGTCGAGGAAAACTTCATTGTGACGCTCGCGGTACCTCGCTGGTTGGTGCGGGATGATTGAGGCGAAATCGCGATTACGGCAGCTGCGAACATTGCACATATTTAGAAAACTGTGGCGAACTACCACGCTGGCAGTTGTTGATAGTTTATTATGATTACCCATCTTTCACCAGCGCCACACTACCGCTCATATGCGGGTCGTCCGGATCCGGACTCACGGTAACTTCCATGAGTTTCACATACTTCCACGCAGATTCCGGGGAAATGCGAGCACGCAGTTGCAGCTTTGTGCCGATCGGCACCGCTTGATCAACGGGTAATTCACCGGGTGGACTCGACGTGTTGTGGATACGGGCGGCTGGCGCTTCTTTATAGAGAGCCACCTCGTATTCGAGCCGGCCGGGCGTTTCTTCGACAACACCTGACACTCTGGCACCATGTGGACTAAACGGTATGATATTTTAAATACGCATAACGTTTGAAAAATAGAGGAAATCCTAATAATTGTTGTGCTAGCTGTATTTGCTTTTGAATGTTAATACATAAATAAGTCCGGTAAATGTTTTACTTACAAGCTTCCTGCGAAGCCGGCGGCTTTATTTTCAATCACGGTCGGCTCAGGTGGCTTGCACATGATTATCAGCTCTTGGTCCGACTGCATCACAACACCTGGGAACTGCGGAAACCATACACGTACGTGCACAAAGCCCTGCAATTATAGTCTTATAGTCATTTAATTTATTACGTTTAAAAATCATGAATGAAGCAGGACATAACTCTGGTAATATTCATTAATTTGTGATTTATCGGGTAAAAATCACGTTATCTCGCAAAGTAATTAGTAATTGATTTTCGCGGCCAAAAGATTTGAGACCAACTCTTATTAAAGACATCTCGTTAAATGCATTAAATATCTCATTAAGTAAGTTTAATCAACGATAAAAGTGTTCAAAATTACGTTAAATACATTAAATCCAGGTCACTTCGTTAAATACGTTAAGTATCCCGTTAAATGCCTTATATATCACGTTAAATATGTTAAAGCCATGTTAAATGCTATAAAACAATGTAAAATGCATTACATATCAGGATGAGTTTGTTAAATTCACGATAAGTGCGATCGAAATCACGTTAAATCCAAGGTTAAAGCGATAGTCACTGCGTTAAATGCATTTAATATCACGTTAAATATGTTAAGTTTACGTTAAATGCGATATACCATCAATTCTTGCATGAGTTGAAAAGTAACAACAGACAGATATTTTATATATTCTTCGAGCATATAAACTAAAATTGTCCAGCTTGAACAATTAGGCCTCTGTCGGAATCTTTCTGAATTCAAAATAGCTATTTTATAACGAAAAGTGTTGACGGCATGTCGGTTTATTCACTATTTAAAAAATGAATGTTTCTACGAAAAAAAAATCGATTATATTAATTATCTTGAATATATAAATATATCGAGAAAAATGATAGAGTAAATCCTGTTTGATTCCGAAACAAGCTCATTATGAAGCTAATTTCAACATATTGCTGATCGCAAGATCCTGGGATCAAATGTCTGCAATTATAGAGGACCATTAATTCTAATAATTCTGATGACCATCTTCTTGGTAAAATCAAACAAAAAAGAGCAACATAGGTTATGTTTTGTTGTAGTTTAGGTTAGGAATATGTAATTAAGGTTACTTACATTTCGTTTTAAAACGCCACAATGATTGAAGTCCGTAATCCGAAGACTGTACCTCGATCCATTCGGATCTTGTAAATCCGGCCGAATTTGACAAACGGGATCCGCTTCCGGATCCACGGATCGATCGTCAGCGAACAATGGGCTACCTTTGAATCCGTCGGGTTTCTTCAGCTTGGCGACGATGGATTCGCGGCCGACAATGCTATTACCAGTCGCAAAAGTGCATTGAATGTCGCTTACTGTAACAGAGGCCAAAAGTGCCATAAATTTGGCGCCGGTAATGCGCAGGACAATTACACAGCGTAATACCCGAATTAATTATTTGGAACCAGGCACATTTTCGTCATCTTTCTAAACGCACGACATTTTGCCCGCCCGCCCGCGTTCTGCAAACCACTGCTTTCCGTAAAACTACAGTTAAAACTATCCATTGGAACGGACGCATCATTCATTCTTAACATAAATAAACATTCCGCGTGTAAAGCGTTGTTTCTAGAGCAAATACACGCGCTGGAAGTATTTTTGCTTGATTGAGAGATGCACGAAGATATTTCAGCGATGGATGCCAGAATGTACTCGAGATTTATGTGATCAATTGATCACGGGAATACCATTTGAAATCTGTACTCCATTATGGATCTGAAGTCCAATATGAATATTCGGAATAGTTTGTTATGCTAGAGAAGATGCTTTAAGCGACAATATACTTCCGTTTTAATTATGCATTGGTCAGTCAAATACAGCTAGATTGAAATTACATAATTCAATATCGACTGCAGTTTTACGGTGTGCAGTGAAGGTAGGTGATAATAGTGTTTCGGCAAATTATCGGCGAGTAAAATAACCTTTGCTGCTTCAGTTGTGGTCTATGGGGCGTTGCAATGCGCATGTCCACATGTTATATTCTGTATGCTGTTGCATTGGTCTACAAATTCCGTTATAGTTTTGCTACTTACTTCTTTCTGGCTTTATCCACTGCTTAAATAGTTAGCTTTAGGTGGTAATATATTCATGTTATTCGTTTAAATTGCAAAAAGTCATTAGTACTTGAGGCATTAAACAAAACAAGCATATCTTTCAAAGAAGTAATAATCTGAAGATACATTGACTTCCTAAGAGAATAAGATTCGGTTCAGTACTCTCTTATTCTGTCACGGATGTTGCTATCAAATGTGCAGGTATTTTATTTCCCTAACAAGCGTAACAAATATTTCATTTAATTTGATCTAATCATCTTAATTTTTATTTTGGTGGTAGAGGCATTAGATTTTCACAATTATGGCAGTTATTTACTCAAACCAGATACTTATAGCTCATTCAAATTGATCAAGGTCTTCTTAAGTCAAAGAGGTTAACTTTTAAAGAGGTTATCAATGAATATTTATTTAACCTCTATGAAATTCATAGAAATTAACCGAATCTAACTAATAAGGGACGTACACGAATTGACCGCCATGGATTGAATTGAAAATTTTCACACTTTTGAGCCTTTTGTTAAAAGAAATCAAGGTTTGGACACCATATCTGTCTTTACGTTACTATTTCAATATATGTACTATACGTACAAATTTATTTATTAAAATCCAAGGAGGACAATTCGTGCATGCCCGTTGTAAGTTTATATATACATATACATACCTTCATAATCTTGTGCAGAAATCAAAAACTGGAACAAGATAAACACATGGTAAATATAAAAACATATTACTACAATAAATATTATAATTAAATCAAGATTATAAACTACAAAATACAAAATTAATTCATAACATGTTAGAAGATTGTTGGTCAGTCGGTTAGTGACGACGTAACACCCATTTCCTGAGCCGCAATTCATTATCAACTTCGCATTTGCGCCTCATTTAAATGCATGTATTCCTTTTATGCGGATGGCACTTGCGCAAGTGCTCTTAATATGGTCGGCGATCATCGCAGCTTTATGTAGAGCGTTTAGGAATCGTGCGAAATGAGATTAAAATGAATGCAGCGCTGCATCCTGCATGTAATATGCGTTTGAATGCGCACATACATCTTACCTGCATGTTTGTGGAGCATTGCCAAGGTAGATGTCAGTTTTGCACCACATTCGCATGAAACAAAAACCTTCACTCCCGGAGGAAACGGAGGTTTCGCGCAAATCATTAACATTGACCATCACCGGCATGTACTCAACGTGTGCCCGGCTTGTTCAGACCTACGTATGCTCGTATTTATTTGATGTGCATGTGCCACAAATGTAACTTTAATTACTTCCTGACATTCTCACAGCGTGACCCATTTCACCACGAACACTAAAAACTTATTTAACGCCACAAACTTGTTTTTTTTTATTATGCTTACCTTGGAGGGATAGGAAATTATACAAATTCAATTACAAACATAATATAAATGATAATAACAAAGAGTAATTTATATAAACTTAGGCCTAAATTGATTTACAATGAAACCACTGTTCTTCATTCTTTCGGTGTAAATGCATCCGACTACTTTGTCGTGGAAAAAAGTCTCAGTTTCTGCTCTAGTTTCAGAATTAAATTATACCGAGTCGTTTTGAATAAAATTCTAAATCTTCATGCCAAGAGTTGAAGTGCTTTTGGTATGAAGATTAACTAATGTAAACTGTATAAAAAGTAGTACAGGGATTATAGAAGTAATAATTAAAATGAAGTGTGAATTACTACAATGTTGTTAACTGTAGTTGCAGAAACAAACAAAACAAGGAACAAAAAAGAATCAAATGTCTATATATGTTTAGATGTGGACCAAGAAGTGGCAGACGAATGAAACCGATCACAATTCCATTTGCAGTTATCATTGCTGCAATTACGTAGCTGTCTGTATTCTTCAAAACTATCTGTCAACGATTATGTTACATACCTTCTACTACTTTTCTACTATTAGCTACTAACTAGCTAGCATATGCCAATTACGGGGATAAGGAACAGGCGACTGGTGTAGCAAAAGTCAATTTTACCGAAAGAGCACGTGGAATTCGCCAGTTGCTAGTTCAATTGAATGCTCAATTGAATTACTTTTTTCTTCATCTCGCGCGCGTATTTTCTGAACCGGTGTCTTTACCTCGACGTGTCGCTTTGGTGATGAAGCACGGTCGTGGTTTTCAATTCAGTTAGGTCAGTTACGTTTGATCACGGTTTGATCGCGGCTTGATCGATGAAGGAAAAAAAAAATGTGTGCCCAGCAGACGGCCACCGGGAAAGTGAACGTTTATTGTATTGGCAAGAAAGTAGCGGAAAATACGTTAGATTAAAAGTTAAAATCTTTTGATATGCAGTTAAATCGTTTTTTTTTTAATTTTCCAATTACATTATTATAATTTTTTAAATTATAAACTATTATATTATTCCATATTTACGACTATTGATCTATTAATTATATTAATTGTAATTTTTACGGCATCATGAAATTAATGTTCATAAAAAGTAATAGATCTAAGGTAATTACAATCGAAGAAAGAACTAGACATTCGTTTTGATTCAGTCATGTGTTTATCGTGTGAAATGTACTTGAACTTGACGCGCTATTCGTAATTTTAATTCGCGACCAATTGTATTTGTCGCAGTTGGTTAATAATTGCACATCTGCTATAATCGTTCCACTAATGCGTAATTTAATTAGATACCCTCATAACTGTATTTTATAATATATTTTTCGCATTAATCACAGTTATATTATAAATAATTCTACTGTAACAAGGTCATGTTGTAACATATTTAAAGAATATTATAACTACTAAATATAATTTTTATTTGTAATTTTAACACGTTGATTTTTTAATAAGGAAAACTTACCCCATTGAAAAGCAGAAAAGGAATCAAAATAATCCTGTAATTATTTTTGTTTCGCGTACACATGTTCTGGCAATTACTGCGAAAATTCACTATAAAATGTTTGCGATTGTATATTTGCTTAATTAGTAGCTATTAGAATGATGGTTTTTGACGCGCCCGCCAAAATGGTAAGCGGAAGTATTTAGCAAGAGCGGCGGCGTCGGGAACAGCCGGTCGACTGATTCGTGAGGAAGAAGCCGCGGGACTGCCGTGGTGGCGCAACACGCGGTGTGCTTCTTGGTTCCGCAAGGTTACGCTACAAGAAGTGCCAGTTGTGACGGACGGGCTGCCGGTGAACTGTTAACCGCCGCGGCCGGCGGTTGCGGTGCGTCGCTTCTTCGACTGCTCGTTTTCGGTTTGGAAAAGAGCCATTTCGGGGAGACTGGCTTCTTGTTTCCTTGGAGACTGTCACTTGTGGCGAAAGGATCGGTCAATTCTTCGCAAGTACGTGTGCGATTCAAGTTGATTCAATGATGATTCTTCACGAGATTCTCAAGAAGATCTATACCTAGTGGGATCTGTTACGATAATTTAGAAAGAAACTTATGTAGGTCTTCAGAGTCATGAATTTGTTAAATCTTTATATTATGAAACCCGGTTATAATGGGAAAGCATGGGATAAACCTATTTGTTTCGTTATGGGCAGTTTGTAACAACGAGGAGGGTGGGCAAATGATTGTTATAAGCAAGTGAAAAAAAAAAACAAAAAAAGTAAAATTATCAGTACACTTTGCGAGAAAAACGGCAGCTGGTTCTTAGTCATCTTAGTCACTTGGTTGGACAAATGCAAATAAAATTGAATCACTAAGATATCTAAAAAGGTATCGCCTAATGGTCGGGTCGTCCGAATATAATTAGTTTCTAATATTATTCTACACGAATATAAATAAATAAAATTATAGTTTCATATTATGTGACTGCGACTACCTTACCCAGTTCCTTACTGGCCATGGCCAATTCGCGTCGTACCACCACAGATTTGGCAAGAAGAACAGTAGTATGTGCCACCATTGCTCGCTTGGCGTGGCAGACACTCCGGACCACACCCTTGAAATCTGCCCAACATGGGTCAAAGAACGAATGAACCTCCTGGCGGCGACCCATTGTGCGATCAGCATGCCTGAGCTACTTGGGAGAGCAATCCTCCATTCCCAAGAAAACTGGATTGCGATGGTTCTTTTCTGCGTGAGAAAAAAGCGCATAGTCGAAGAAGGACGCACATAGAGGGTATCTAGCCCGTTACTCTGATGAAATGCAGAACCCGCGATACCGGTGCAACGTATCTATTGTTTAAGGGCTGCGCACAATACTACTATTATATTCTAATAGTAGCCACCTCTCCCATAAGGCTACTTGTTGTGGTTACACCGGGAAGGCCCATTAAAAAAAAATCATTTGCAGTCAAAATATGTCTTTTGCTAACATTAGCACAAAAAATATATTCAAAAACTATTGTTTCAAAGCTTTACATTACATATAATAAGGGTAAATTGCAACCTATCACTTTTCGCAATTTTACTACATTTCATCCGTTGTTTAATTCTGTTATAAAAGAGCAGTATGTAGTTGTTACACCACTGTCTAAAGTACTTTATTTCGCATGAATATTAATCAATCCGCTTCACCTTATATATTATAACAGTACACCTTAGAGCATAACATTTTACTATCAAAAAGTAGGCTTCCCTGAAATTCTATACCTACTTAAGTGTAGCAGAAACAAATTACCTTTGACTTTACGATCCTATTGAGAACCGCAAACCCACATGTTGTCACTTATCGGTAGAAGGAAAGGTGAATAATAGTTTGTTATATATAATACATTTATTTCGCGCCTATGCAAACTTTGCAAATAACTTCAACTGATTTGAATATTTAAAGATTTATCCATCATGGTGCAGAAGAGTTTAAATGCCTTTAATTACCTATATGCAAATCTAGAACACGTTTCCAATAGTTAATGAACTATTAGCATATAATTTTTACGATACATTTAACTTTCTAGTATTGATTTCTACCTGGAATATGCTGAATACATTTACTATGCCACATTAAATGTATTTAACGACCTACGCTTCATGTGACATACTGTTTTTTTTCTCTGCGGGTTCAAAGTATTCAATTTGACATGCCGTCTCAAAATTTCCGGTGGCATCAAGGAGTGCAGTCCAGTGCAACCGCTGTAATTATAAGGTAATTACAAGTCATCCAGAACGAAAAAGATTCTCTTTTATTAACTTGAATCACATTAAACGCAAAAAATTGACTTGTTCACAGTGTTCTTTGTCTGGTGAATTCAGGATATAGAGATATCCTGGGGATAATTCATTTTCTATTCCATAGTTAATATTATATAGATTTAAACTCTTTTATTCATATTCTATTGGTACTTCGCTAATATAGGAAAAACGTTTTATCTTATACCGAATATCCTCAAAAATATTTATATAGCTGCAGATAATGAAGAAAATATCTCTTACTTCATCTTCAAGACCGCGAGGTGATTCAGGGCAAGTTCAATGCTTTTTCTCGATCTACATGATCAAATACGTAAATAGGTGAGTTAAATATACTGGCACTCAATGTATAATGCACTCCGAAAGTGTGCAAAATCATAAATCGGTGGATAGGGGCGGACCAGAAATACTGACACCAGAAAACTGCTATTACATGCATACCATAACATACCATCAAACTGCGGACAGATACCATCTCAGACACGGTGGCTGAACAATTCATCGAAAACTACTTTATCGATAGTCCCTTCATCGACTCCTGTTCATCGAGCGCGTTCATCATCGATGTAACAATTCATCGTGCAGTCAGATTATCGACTCGTTTGTAAAGGAAGCACGAGTAGTTCAATTGTTTTCAAAATTTGGAATTATATAGTTTCAAATACAAGTATTAATGTAGTTTTTAATATCTAAATTACCTAATATTATTTTAGTTTTAAACATGTATTACCACTTGTTTATGTATATATTAACATTTTTTGTACTTTTCATACTGCAACCACGAATAAATATGATCTAGACATAACAAAAAATATCGATATTGATAAATATCGATGTATCGGCCCCAAAATTTCGATATTTATCGATAATTTAATTTTCAGTAATATCGATATATCGGTATCGACATTTTTGATATCGTTTTGAAATGTCATTGACGCAACCGTCATCTGAGAAGTATTCTGAGAAGTTCAAAACTTTGAGAAGATCTTCAATTTTCCCACATTTTAAGTTTTATATAATAATCTTAATTCATCAATATTAGTTAAAATCTTAAGATTAACATAAATATCAATGCTACATAGATCTACTTTTATTTATTATTGTAATTTTTATATTTGGGTAAACCCATTTATACATATTTCGATATCGATATATCGAAAAACTGGAAAAATCGATTTCGAGATATATCGATATTTCATCTTCGTCTGACATGTCTAATATGAACACAAATATTAATTTTGGTTGGAATTAAAACTTGGTATGAATTTATAATTTAGTTCACACAAATCACACATAATATTTAACAAACAAAACATTTTATTACATCGTTTATAGCGTAACCAAACGTAATAGCTGTAAACAAAATTTAAATCTTTACGGCTTTGCTATTTTACCACAATAACCACAATGATATGCTCTAAATATTCGAAGTTAATACCAAAAATTATGCAAATTGCTGCTTTTCTGTTTGTTATTTTATTTTCAGTTATTTCTTTTTAATGAGGTTTGTTTACCTAATTTCAAGTTAAATATCTTTAATTCTTTAAACATTGATTTGAGTAAATAATAAACAATTTTCATATTATAAAGAATTATAAACGCACACATTTGAAAGATTGTAAAATTTATCACACCCAGAATCCGTTGTTCATTTTCTTCATCAAATATTCATAAAAGTAGATTAATTTTGAAAAAAAAAACGTGGAAATTGTGCTTATCTCACAATATCATAATGCACAATGTATATGCAGGCAATATCAGCATGTGCAGAAAGTTCAAGTATAAATTACAACTCATTAAGGCCTTGCTTCGTCAAGGCGTAGGTGATTTTCTATTTTCCGCCACGATATTTTTTTGTGCGTCAATAATGCTACAACTTGCAACCTAGACGTGCGTTCTCTTACATTCCAATACACTTGTTGGCATGTGCTATTATGTCTGCACACGTTCGCCAACATCTAATGCGCATTAGAAGATTGCACTGCGTGATAGCTTCCTTAGTAGGGCAAGTGTGTCTAATTGTTGAACCATCGTTGATGGAGTTGTGACGTTGCCAATCATATGTTGAGTGATGTTTGGTAAATGCTTCTTTCATCATTGGTTAAATGATTCAACACTATTATTATTGTGTCATATTATTGTGTCTTAATGTGATTATGAACATTTATTTATTTTATATTTGTTTGAGCCATTAGTATACAATTGGTGATAGAGTTTACGTAGATTTTATAGTTTTTCGAGTTATGGTGTTTCAAAAAAGGGAATTAAACAATGTATGGGCTTATATTTGGTTGAATTATTAAACTACTTAAAAACTCACCCAGATTCCTTGTAATTTCTTGTGCTATCACATTTGACATTAATTTTGTAATAAACATGTATGTGCTACATTTAAAGGAAATTGGTTATAGTCGGTGGTAATATAATTGTAATTTTCATTGCCGAGCTTATTTTCTTCGAATTAAAAAAACTAATAGAGGCATTGATGAGAAATTCGGTGCAATACAGTTTTTATTTTTCAGTTGCTCAGAAAACTTATAATATGTTTAAAAATAAAGTTCGATGTAACAAATTTCAGAATATTCTCCAGTAAGGCAAATTGTAGAGTTGAAAGTCAATTATTTCGTCAGCGTATTACGCTCCTAGTAGTTGGTAGGATTACAGAGGTCCCAAGTCAAGTCCTGGTAATGGTCAACTCTAGTCGCTCCTTATACCTTTACTAACTGCAGGACGCGGGAGAAACATTAGTGAAGAAAACTAAAAAACTCATTAAAGGGGAAGAGTGGCAGAGGAAACGAAAAGAAATAGATGAAAAACTGACATAAAGTTAGAATGTCTTTTAATTAACACAAAGTTTAATGACATGGATGCCAATGAGGCAAGAAATAGAAATGGACTTTCAAGTAGACTACAGAAGGTAATTTGCTGAAATTAATTAACTCGAAAAAGTAAAGGGTGTCGATTTGCAAAACGATAAAATACTTATAAATTATTACAATAGGTTGCATGCGCGACTCAAGTAAGTTACAATCGGATTGTTTGTTTCTGAGAAATACGTTGCCAAAAATCGTAAAGCTATAAACAATAAGGAAAGTGCGCAATAGAAGTTTTTCCTCAAAAAGGATTTTAAAATATTAAAAAACGGCTGTAACTCACGTATATAACGTAACGAATTTTATAAATGAATAGCCCTAGATTCTTTGGGCTATTCATTTATAAAATTGTGGATTATAAATTTGTCAAGTCAAATAAAACTTATTATTGTATATTGCCTGAGCTGCGTAAATTGAATTCCATTCTCCGCACCAGATTCCTCGGATTGTGTTAATTGAAAGCAAAGTCGATTGCAACGATCGCAACAATGGAGTGCGCGCGCTCGTCGCCAATTGCTCACTGATATAAAACAGGTTAGAGCAGAGTGTTACTCGTCGCCGGCGGAATTGCAATCTTCGCCAATCTGACCGACGACGGAGTGCTTTCCTTCGCGCTGCCCATCAAGTCCGGCTCACCGCGCGCAGCCTCACAATTACGCCGTGCATCCAGCCGCCTAATCTCCTCTTCTGCATTCGCGAAGGCAGTCGAAACAGTAAGTCAAAGGTAGAGCGCTCTCTGCGCCGTCGATGCTCTAGTTTACACATTGATTTATAGTCTTGTTTAATCCGTTATCTGCTTGGGTACCCGATGGCGCTACGCTTGGTACCCTTCTGCCTGGTGGTCATATGCAGGACCGGCGGTAAGGGTAATAATGAATGTCGTCCTGAACGAAGAGAGTCTCTATGACTCTTAGTAATTGTTTTTCAATTTTGATTAACTTATCATTGGGTTTTTATTATCAAATCTTTCTTTGAAAGAAGAAATATTGAACTTACTTGGATATAAAATAGATATTTTACATAACAACAGAAAATTGCCTCTTCACTTAGGGCTGAGAAAGTAAGTAATTTCTGATTGGCCCTGAATTTTTCTAAGGGATTTCGACGGAACAGTGGCACAGGATGAATTATGAATCAGATTTTACAAGAAATAACATATGGGAACTGACTGGGTCCAGAGCAGGGCACTGCACACTTAAAAGAAGTGGTCGGCAGCTTAGGTCTCTTTCAATCTGAAGTTGTGATTTTCTAGATTCCTGGAGAGGTCCTCCCATTGAGAGATTCTTTTTAAAGTTTACTCGTTTCTATTGAAGAATAAAGTCCTTCTTAGAATATTATGTGCCGTTAGATGGAAACTGAATATACTACGTAAATTAAAATGCTTCGATCCTTCGACTCAAAAGGTTGCTGACCACTGCTGCAGATCCATAGTGTAGGTTCTACAAAGAACGACATGAGATTCTGCACTACTAACGGAATAGTAAAGCTCCAACAGAAGATGATATAATACAATATTTATTGTCAAGAAGTCCCCTCAAAAATATCTATCACAAAGTATCTTTAAATAATATAAATTGACATTTTAAACCTACTAATCAGATAATCTTCTTTTGGACATAAAATAATTAACATTTTTCTATAGAGTACCTATAGTCCAGCCAAGTGGCGCAGTGCTATGGTCGATGACCACTGTCCATGAGGTCCCGAGTTCGATTCTCGGTGGGCATGCATATTAAAGTGAATTCTTCTTCTTAGCAATAGTGTTAGCCTCTAATATGATTAACTACATTGAAAAAGAATTAATCAGAGCTAATGACCATAGCAGTTGATGCTCGGTAAAATCAAACAAAAAAAGTACCTAAAGTTCTCTGTTGGAGCCCTTATTTGACTCGCCCTAATGCCGGTCCCTATGTTCAGAAATAGAAATTTTCTAATTTTGCATCAAAAAACTTCGTAGTCGTTGAAGCGTATGATCGTCGTCAATCACACTCCAATGCGTCACGAGCAGGCGACGATTTCGTGCGTGCATGACCTGGTGATGCCAACCGGAATGCGCTTCAAACCAAAGTGCCTCTTTTTCGATGACCAGCCTGAGACAATGCCTGAATGAAAATCGAATTAGGTACGAACGGTGTCGTTTGTAATCAAGATTGAAGATGTAACGAATGACATCAGCGCCGACTCCGGTGTACGGTGAGACTTTGACTACGAGTTTATTTAATTTGACTGCATAATTGATGGAAAGCGGCACTTAAGGCCTACTAGCGTTAAGAACAATAAGAGCGCGTGACAGCGTTTGTGATTCCAATGCATTAATTGAATGCGAGTTTGTAAATAATGTCAGACAGGTGGAATCCGATTGAAGATTGAATTCAACAAAAAAAACGAGAGAAAAATGAGGCAGTAACACTAATACGCACTCATGAACATTGTTGTAAACCAGTTTTTATTTGCCAGCGAGAGGTGATCCTAATTGCTCTGGGATGCATTGATAATTTGATGCATGTATGTTGATTGCATTTTTTTTATAAATTATGCGTAATTAACGTAATAGATGAATTAAGGTTAGGGAGATATTCGCATTTCAAATTTATTAATGCTTTTAAATTACATGAATTATTTAATTTTATGGCAAGTTGTATGCACTATAAAACTCTTTTATTTTATATTATTTTATATTTTATTTTATCCTATATATCTTACATCTCTTAGATTTCATTATCTCTAGGTACTTTCCAAAAATCAACTCTATAATGATATACTAATAAACCTTTAAATTGAAAAGTAAATTGAACCTTAAAAGGCTTGAAACGACATTTGACACCGACATAACCTAAGTAAAATATTAATTAGCGAATATACAATACTGAACTCTACAGAAGAATGTGCTATTTTTCTCATTTCAATTCTTAAATGTGTCTTAATGATTACAGTTGTGATTGTTATACTTGTGTCAATTGCACGTCTTCATTCTTCCCATGCAAATAATGACTTAAATATAGCATGTTGTCATAATTTTTTCGCATGTATAAAAGTCTATAAGAAGTGTGCATCATAATCCAATAACCTCAAGAAATATCCGGAGCATCTATGAATAAAAAATAGCGGTAGATTATTCAATGAAAATAATGTGAACTATAAGTCCAATGCATGTGCAACAATAATGCACGCATATATTGTTGGAATATTGCAGTGTTATATTTTGATGGATGCAAAATAGGTTTTCTACTATTCAGCGACAATGTGAGATTTCAATTATAATATTCTATTGACTTGTGTAGAGCGTATATCTTAGTTTGCATCTTAATGGAGTGGCATATTTTAAAACCAGCTTTTTTCGGCTTTTAACTGACAAATAGAAGTGAAACATCGTATATTTTTGCAAGTTTTAGCATGTATCACTGCATTCAATTTCACGAGGGCTGAAAAAGTAACATGATTTCTTCTTATCAGTAGTATTAGTCTCTAATACATATGACTAATTACATATGAGCATGGTGTGGATCGGAAGAGAGGGGGTGGAAGGTGTGGATGGGAGATAAATATGTCAGGTGTATCCTATGTGGAAGGGGGAGGGATTCCTGGGAGCATATTGGGATATGTATAGGAATGAAAAAGGAGTGGGCGCGTGATTGCCAGGGGAAAAAAGGGGAGTGAAAGAGCGGCTAAATGAGGATGGAAGGGGGGTGGCAATTTTGAGGGTGATAACAAAGCGGAAGGGAACAGCGCGAACTGGACGCCTACCTACCATCAACTACGGGGAGGCGTCAAATTGAAGGTAGTGAAGAAGGAAAACGCCGGGCAGAAGGAGTCCGGAGTGAGGAGAGGGAGTGAAAGTGCAAAAGAAGTTTAGCGGGTTTGATTATTTTTTGTTGAAATAGTATTTATTTAATCAATTTTTGTTTGATAGTATTTAGTATGTTAAGTTTTACTTGTTACTTATTAATGTATGTAATGGAGGAGGGAAGTAATGTGCCAATAAAGGTTGTCTACTCCTTTGGTATTGAAATCTAGATATTGATATAAATTAGAAAAGGAACCGGGTTATCAAAAAGTATCAGTATCGTTAATTATCGATATTTTAGTTCCATGCTTATCCAATTCTCAGATATCTATAAGTAAGGAAAGTGAATTTAAGTTTCGACACATTTGGTAATAGATCATTTATTTACTATCTACACGTGCAAAACTTTCTTATCATTGAGTTCCATCGTATGTTCAATAATTTTATTGATTTTAGCAATTACTATCTACTTGAAATTTACTTAAATTTGAAAAAAGTGCACATAGATATCAATTCTACCGTACGTTCGATGATTATATTCGATACTTTCTACACTAAAAAGCAATATTTTCTATCTTGGTCATCTCTTCTTTTTTGTCAGCCCTATTTCCATACTGAAACATCAATGCAATTTTCTGATTATCTAAAACATCAATTCTGGAAAGATTTCAAGCAAAAATTATAAAGAAATTGTATCTGTTAAAACTCCGTCTACTATTGGATTTAAATTCAAGTCAAGTGGTGTTTCTCTAACTTAGAATTTGAGTTTTCTTCCTTTTATTAAAAAAAGTCCATACACATCGTATTCCATCATTTTCAAGAAAAATTGTTCCACTGTCTATTGACATTCACTTTGCGGTGCGCTTGCCCTACTTTCGACACCCATGTCGATTGAAATGTGAATCGAACGCCAAACGCGTTTGATGGCAAGAAGCAGCAGATGTGTGCGAGCCTCATTGCAGCACAGCGCCTTTGAAATCCATCTAAACTTTCTTTTTTTATGTTGCTGATGCGTGGCGTTATTCGCGGCTCGTTTCCGCCGCTCGCGTATTGTTCGCAAAAGTCTCACGTGCGCCTCGTAAAACAAAAGAAATCTTGACTGACTGACGCGTTCGCACACCCGGAATACTTCGTTTCGCGTGTAGAACGCGCGAAGCAATTAATTAAACACTAGAAGAAACGGGAAACGAAGAAGAACATAAAACCGTAAAAAACCGGCTGTATCGTAAAGGAGTGCAGTAGAGCAGAAGTTAACAGGGTGGCCAACATTTATATTTATAAAAATATATGACTTTTGGAAAGTTATCGAAAAGAATTTCTAGACATCAGGATAATTTTTCTGAAAAGATGATGTGTAATAAAATCTTGTCAATTTGGAATTCTGTTATATTCGTTTGTATTAATAATACTATACCATTATTTAAGGGATTTGGATGACAATTTAATAAGTCATTAGCGCACTGCTATTTCTTCACATTCACATCACAATTAGCAGCGGCCACTCTAGCGACCTTAATTTTAATAAGAAACTAAAAAGCAAAGAGATTTTGCAAAATTTATAAAATTTGCATGAATGTGACGTGGAGTATTTGCAAGAAAAATTACAATGATACGTCTTACACAGTTTTCAATTTAAAATGCAGTTTCGCCTAACATTTTGACTTAAAAAGCAATCGACAGCATGCACTTGAGAATTATCCATTAATGAGTATAATATATTAGTGAATGCCGATGCACAAGAACTTTATCAATCGTATACGAAAATTCGAAAAACTTAAGACATATTCAAGTTCACTTTTTTTTAAATAACTTGAAAAAACTGGAATTTCAGACTTGAAATTTGGAGGGAATTTTCTTAAATGGATAAGCAATTGATTAAGACCATTTCTAAACACATCGAATTTTTGACCCGATTAATGAGATTCTTCCACTTAAAAAATTACTAAAGTTTATGACGGAATATTTATAAAGATGGAAAACTTAGATATGTTTCTGTGATAAATGGAAAAGAAGAATCAATATATTTGTCATAAACCATTTACTTACTCACCTTAATCAAAACTAAATATTGACAAGAAAGATAAAGCAATAAAAATCTCTACGATTGTGTAAACTAACAAATCTATATATAAATATCTATATAT
>WSZQ02075381.1:0-20095 GCA_019419845.2 Weissflogia rhopalogaster
TTAGTATTTAAGCTGTTTTTTGTAATTTCTGTCTTCAGTACCTGATGATGGCGAAAGCCGAAATGTACATTGTACAATAATACATTATATTTGTAGAACTGTGAAAAAAGTGTTTTACTGATCAAAAATTTATTCAACATGTTCTATCAACAAGTGACGGAAGACTCTATCAAATAAGAAGAATTCGCTTTACTATGCATTCCCACTGAGAATCGTACCCGGGATCTCATGGTCAGTGGTGATCGACCATACCACTGTGCCACTTGGCTGGACGCGCACCGCCTGAAAGCGTAATCTAGAAAAGGAATTTCAAATAGAAAAAGACAATTAAAGACATAATCAGAACAATTTATTTGAATCCGTATTAAAAAATTACAATTACAGCGCTAATGTCAATTTATAAGTTATGTTAGGCTCGAATGTTCCTAACTGTTAATCTTGAACGACGATCATATCTTTTTTTCTGTAATCTTCGTAATCATTTTAATTGAATCAACATTGTCACCATGTCCACAGCATTGCATGACGCATTTCCCTGATTTACTTCCATTTTCTTATTTATTTTTTTCTCTCTTTAAATCTACAACCTACTAGCTTCTCCACGGGGGAGTTGGCACTCCGATTCTTTCATCTCAAACCAATCTCCACTGCACGTTGATGGACATGCAAGTGTGACTTTTATAAGGTACGGCATTTGCGATGTGAAATAATCGAAGGAAAGAACGGCTCACATTTGTGGGTCGTTGGTTTTTGCAGGATTTACTCGGAACTGCGGGCGCAACTATACAAACAATCTTCGTTACTTCAGTGTACATCGTTTACTTATACTGGCGTTTTGCATCTTTCTGCATTCGTATATATTTATATAAGGTATGTAAGAATATATAGGACCGGCGCGGGATTTGTTTTTTTTTTGTTATCGCTCTATCGTTTCGACTTAAGAGTTAATGGCGCAAATTGGCTTAAACTAAGCATCACCATGGCGACGGATTGTTTAATTTTTTGTTTGAAAATTTACATACATTTTGCTTAAACTCTAGCAAAGCGCTTGTTTGGTTTAATTCACGTATCGTACAACACAGTCTAACTTATTTAGATTTTTGTTTTATTAGGTTCGTTTTAGAACTATTGTACGATTAGTGAGTTTTATTTTGTAGATGTTACGGTAAATTCGATTTGTCTATTTTTGGGTGTTTTTTTGCAGGTTATTTAAATATTTGTTGATTTGTAGGTTAGGATTATAAATAGGAGGTTGTCTATTTTTGAAGTGTATATTAATAATTGGGCTAAAAACCAAATATTACTATACTCCTGGACGTTATTTTTGGTTTTGTTAATTTTTCCCACCACCAGTTATTTTGGATATTACTTAGTTGTTTGGTTATGGTTTACTGGAATTGGGTTTGTAGGCGCGTCCTGCAAACTAAGTTGCAGGATATTCAAGTGTACATTAATAGGATTCGTTTTCTTTTCTAGGTTATGTTGGGTATATGATTCATAGGTTATGAATCATACTACATAATCAATTTCCGTAACATTTACAGCCTCATAACATACAAATTAATCAATGCCAGGTTTAAAACTGGGGTTAATTGTTAGAACCTCGAATAGATGACGGCAAAACACCGAAAGCACGTAAATAATCTCTTGCGCGAATCAGCCAGTTTTAAACCCAGCAGCACATCTCAATCGCAAAGTGTTTGAAGTTGTGTTTTCCTTTTCTCAATAGTGTAATTGATTTTGTAGAAGTATTCAAAAATAGGTCGCGAGTCATCTCGATCGTCTCTTTCGCGTCGGGTCCAGCTCGCGAACCGTATACATCGCTCTCTCGCATTCCGTGTGCTCATTTCGCAAAGCATTCGCGTTCGCATTGTGTGAAAAACGTCCGTCTTAAACGTTAAAAGTTACGCGGTTTGTAGCGGTATAATAAGTACACTTTTATTAAACAACATCAGGTTTGTCGGGCTACCGTTATCCTCGTTTTTTTTTATTGTAAACAATCACGCGCGTTCATCTTCGTCGCTTTCATCATGCTCGCGTAATAGTGGGCTGCCATCGTACAACTTACTCTTGCTGCCCTTCTGACTGCCGCTGCGTTTCGCCGAGGCAATGCTTGCCTCATGGTGGGTCGTGGGAAAGTTAGGCGTGAAACACCCACAGGGTGTGGTTGGGGCTGAGCGCGGAAACCAGCCGCGTCGCTGCTTTTCCTCTTTGCCGACGGCACCGCCACCCCCGGACGTGAGGGGCATATAGAGGGTTTTCGCCTTGGAGCGGTTGAAGTAATGCTTGAGTTTGGGCACACTCTCGGGTTCAGCACTCACTGGACTCTTGTGTTGTGTGGGTAGCTGTTGGATCTTGTCAAGGAGTTCGCGCATCTCTAGCGTGGGACTTGTAGCACGTGGCGGTGAATCCGGTGTACCCAGGTTCGCCAAGCTACTGATGTCCGAGCTGGTCATGCTGTTTGTTACGCTGTTGTAGATCATGTCCATCTGCTGGTTACTTTGTGCGCTGATCACCACGCTGGATGCCACCAGGCTGGAGGGAGCGCACACGGAGAGGTTCAGCAGGTCGGAGAAGTTATGCTCCGGATCGCTTTCAGACTCCACAGATGCTTGGTGCTTCGACTTGAACTTATCGCGAAGGCGCACCTCGCGTTTTTTCAGCTTGACTGCAGGTTCCGTATTCGGATCAGGAGGATCATCGGTTTTCACCGGTTGTGTGGGCGTGTCTTCGGACGGCGGCGTGGCGTTACAGGTCGGCTGGCGCACGAAATCGCTCAGGTCGACTACTTCCTGCCGTGGCGAGCCGAGGAATTGCTGCAGTGACGCCGACGGACTGATGCCAAGTATCGCGCCGGGTGGGTGCGTGACGTGTGCGACGTGGGGTTGTGGCGGCGGTGTGGGCGCTGCGCCAGGGGCTGGAAGTGGCGCCGGCGACGACGTGGAGTTGCGTGATGTTGGTGGGGGTGGTGCCGGCTGTTGTTGCTGCGACGTCGGCCCGCCGACGACTACCGATACTTCTTCGAGGCTGCCCGTACAGGAGTAGGGAGGCGGTATGATGTTATTCGCCTGTGGGAAAGCAAAATACTGTAAAGTATCGCGTGGGTGTGTGGATCCGTGCCGCCTCCGGCATGCCAAACATGCTCGGGAGTCGCAAATACATGAATTTATTACCGGATTATAGCATTGAACTTATGAGAAATTACGGAGGTCTAGGCGCAACTTGGAGACTGATATCGATTCCGCAATACAGCGTGTGGCATTGCGCCAGTTACCACTTTGCAAAGTGTGCGAAAATTTGTGCGGCGTAACACTTGGTATGCGTGCGAGTTGATCAATTTTGTTTTTATTACTGTTTGGCAGACCACCAAGCGCCAAGCTGGCCTTTGTTACCCCTGCACAGTTCTCTTCTGTGTTGCAGGAAAGTTGGAAGTGTTTCAAGGCCGCACAGTTTGCAAATTTCTGAAGGATGATGTAAAGATTGTACACGTACCTCATTGGCGACGTTGCATATGAAACTAGAGCTTAACGAGTCGATTGTGCTAGTTGCAGATAAAGTACCTAAAATGATATGAAATAGTTAGTTACTCAAATATTAATAAAGTGCTATTAAAAGTTCGATGACTGGAAGTGCTTTTTGTATGATCACACTTACCTACGGGTCTAACAATAAAATTTCTAAAATACTGAACCATCAGGTAACCAGTGGAGGTCCCATTTGTTTTCACAACAGCGTCACCATTGTAGCTAATGACGAGGGGGTATAGGTCAGGTTTGGAGGTGACCTCCGAATATGGGGGTGGCGCCTGATGGAAACTACCACAGCGGCTGTATTGAGGTGGGACGTAGCAGGAACCGTTTGAGTCTGGCTCCGAGTGGTGTTCGTCGGCAACGCGTCCTCCACCGCCCATATCGGCGCAGCAGAAAAATGCCTCGACGCAATTGGCCGCCGCATGTTGACGCCGCCAGAGGGAACACGCACAGAGGATTCCCAGCAGCGTGGCGGTGGTCGCTGCCCAAAAGTACCAGTGGCCCAGGACGAGGGATACCATGTTGTTTCCGTTGCCATAGGTGGGAACAATGGCGTGGTGAGTGCCCACCGTATACCCGCCAGGGCGGAAGACCGCCTCTGTTGGGTAACAGCAGCCTTGCTTACAGCAGTCCTTTGGCGGGCTGCAGGTATGACCCCCATCGCAATATTTTCCCAGCTACAGCAGGAAGAGAAAAAAGAAATATAATATAGGAATATAAAAGTTAGAAATCGTAGGTCATTGTTTATAATGCCTTCAAGGGCATTTTGAATTATTATTATTCAAAATGCCCTTGAAGGCATTATTTTCTTTAGAAAGTTTTCAGTTCCTTGCTGCACAGACAAACTTACAATTTCTGGGATTCTCAATAGTCAATCCTAGTAATCTTAATTATATTTGAATTTCTCATTACATCATTTACTAAGGAATTGTGTTATTCGAAATGAATAGAACACATTTTAGTTAAATCATTATACGTGAAGGTCATATAACGTTCGTACTTGTGAATCATGAATGTCATTTTTTATAGTGCGAAGCTATCATGGTTTTTTTCAGTTCGTTTGGCAAACAACTCACAGTAGTAGTCATGAGTGACGAATGCTGTATTTTCTTGCATGCGCTGCGTTCATTCCTCGATCCTCATAGTTATGGACCATGGCAATCTGCAAAGGTAATGATTTAGACATGTGGGTGAAGTTTTACGGTGGTAATTTGCTGGCATTCAGCCAAAAACTCCGTAAACCTCTTCATTTTGTCTGCGAATGATCTACAAGCCCCATGTCGGCGATCATCGTCATAAATTAATAAAAATTACCTCTGGACACACGCCGCACATATTTCATCTTTAAACCAACAAGAATTGAGCAAATAGTGTAAATGACGCAAAATATCCGCACGCGAACGTTCGAATCGTTGATGGTATGGATGAGAAATGAGAGTGTTTATTGAATGGACCTTTGCGGGTGGAATGCCAATGGTTCTGACGATTGCAGGCGCCGCGACGTCGCCGCTTCCCCCACGTTTTGGCAGCCCGCCGGCGTCGCCAACTTTCCTCCACCTTCCCAAACCTAGCACCCACCCCCACGCAGTCCCTCGTTCCCTACGCTTTTATTTGGAGAAACTATCTTCACAACATGGACGGAGCAAACTTTATCCAGCGTTTTGTTGATTTTTACCATGTTTTACTTCGCCCTTTCCACCATACCCTGCTGCTTTTACAATTTCGCTATTATCTCTCCCTAGGCATCTTTGTTGATGCAGAGGACAAAGCATTCCGTTGATGCTGATGCCCAAGGACATGTAACACGCTGGAGACAATATAGCGCGGTTGGTGACAACATCACAATATGACTCCTGACAAGCAATGCCACTCATCTCACATTTGCATATTTTACCAGTAATATTTAAGACATTCGAAGTATGTCTTTCCTAGAGTAGACAGAAAAACGCGTTTTCCTGTCATGTGGATTTTAAAACGTGTATTTTTGGCGCAGAAATAATAAGCAAGGTCGAAGCAAATTTAATAATTACTTTATCCGGGTTTATAGAATTAATCAAAGCATAATTGCGTGTAATTATAGACATATGACACGATCAACGCTGGTATGAATTGAAAATGACCGACTTTATCAACATCATGTATATTTATAACTTAATTATGTGGTAGGTTGCGGTGTGGCAATAATTTTCAATTCCTTCTCTCCTAGTTGGTTTTCTGGCGTGACGCTTCACCGACTTGATGGTAAACAGGAGTCGAGAGGATCTCATGTAACTCAAGCCGCGTTCAAGTGGTTTGCATCGGGGATAAGTGCCTCACGCTGTTAACTTCTATCAACACTTGGAATTTCAAAGCGAACTATTCGCAAACTATTATCGTACAATGCTCATTCAAAGTTAAATTCAAATATCTACTGTCTAACTTCATTGCAACTCCTGCATTTTAAATTATTTTAACTTAGGCATGTTAAGAACTGAGTGGAAAGTATAGTTCGACATTTAAATTGCAAAATAATTCACGTAGGTGAATTAAAAGACAAGATACCGTGACAGTTGGGAGACTATCAAGAACTGGTTTGTAAACAACTTTGATTAAAGCAATTTGCAGCAGTTGCGAGGATTCAAACTAACACAGGGCAGAACTACCCAAATTGCTTCTAAACAATCTTATCTAATCCGTGTGGCTGTTGGTCCACCAAGATTAGTTCATTAGAGTGGCAAGGAATTGTGGGCTTGGAACTTGTTGAGACACTCGGTGTGCAGACAGGGGGCGGTCGTGGTCCAGGTCGGATAACCTACTCCCATTCCGCGCGTTGTTTGTGTTCGAATTTCTCTACTCGATTTTTCCCACCCCGCCGAGGGTTCTGGCCTCAGTTGGAATCGTGCCAAATGCCAAAGGGAGGATGAGATAAGTCAGTGTATGTCAAACTCTACCACGTTATATAAGTTCCCGGACTCCAACACGGTACTTTGCAATTTCAATTTTTCAAAATAACATCGTATCAGAAAATAATCTCTTTAAGATTGAAAAGAAAGGCGAACACAACAAAAAACATGTTTACAAATTTTGATTATAAAAACGGTAAAACAGCTTTATGCAAACACTCGTTAGATAACCACAATATTTTCCATATCAAATTACTAACGAAAGTCAGGTATTTCCTCCTCATAGCTTCATTTTAATTTTAAAAATATGAAATTTTATACTTGAGGTCATGTTTCCTGCATATATTTCAACAGAAATAGATTTTCCGTTGGGTGTAAAGGTCTTAAAGTCATAAATTCATAGGATAATTTTGGTAATCATTAATTGATAGGCAACCTTCGTAGATAAAGCAATCCGGTGCAGACATTCATTAATCTTTGAAACCTTCATTCCATTTCTGATTCGGTTTACTATTAGAATTTCAGTGCAGCAGGTACAAAAACGGTATTGGGGGCGGTTAGTTGGGTGGTATCGCGTGCAAAATGTCAATGTCACTATCACGCGGCACCGGAATTACGCTTTACATTGGTCTACTCGACAATAACTAATTAACGAACAATCCAAGCACCGATTAATTGTTGTTTCAAATAGAGCACGGAAGTGTACAAATAATTGTTTCTTTTATATTTTCATAGCTTTTTTCAACTATTTAATCGATTAATTTAGAAGGCTAAAAGTTATATATTGTTCTTGGAAAATAATATAGTATTTTTATTTTTTATTGTAAAAGCTTTGAAGGTTTTTCTATGGTTACTGTTCTGTGAAAGTTTATTCTAATTTCCTTTTATTAGCCTTTTGGATAGATGTGTTGATTTTACAAATACAAATTATTTTTTAGATTGATTATTTTAAAATTTAATTTGCAATATTTCTTACATCTATTTAATGGTAGCTCTATTGAACAATGTTTATACACAATTGTATAAAAAACAACCGACAGTTTTCGAAACTTTTCAAAGGATTTTTGTTTGTGGAAAATGTCACTTAAAATTAGTAATTTGTTTACGTTGACTTTGGTGGTCGATTTCTTAAAATACGTTTTATACACATTTTCTAGGTTCAATTAAAAGTAAAAAGTGGAACTTAATAAGTTGTACTTCAAACTATCCTTTACGGTCAATTTAGAGTCAAGGGTAACACCAAGATATTTCAACGAGGATGCTGCATACATGTCGTGAACATTCAATTAGTAATTATAATTAGTAATAAGTTGTATTTATTTCAAACTAGCTTTTTGAAGTTGTATATCTTTGTAATATATTGAAAATTTAAGTAGACATTATTACTGAGGAGTGATAATTTCCTTCATGATTCAACATTATTCCTTCATACCGGGTTTAGTAGTTGAATTGATATTATTGTTAGTAGTTTTAATAGTGAATAGGGCAACTTGTTAAATTGTCTTTTATAGTAGCCTTTTCGTGTTCCTTTTGATGTGTTCCCAATATATTGCAAATTTTACTGATTTAATAGCCAATAGTTTTCTTAGCTATTCTGCCAATTGTTCTTTTTGAACAATTTAGAAGTTACATAATGATCTTGGAAAATCAGATTACTTAAAATAAAATCACTTTTTACTCAGCATTCGAACCAGTAAGTGGCATTCCTTTCTCTACATATCTCGTGTTGTGTTATTTGTGTGTTGTTGCCGAGTATTGTCGGCGTGTCGGACTTACTGTGCGGGTATTAATTTCGTTAAGACGCGTGAGCGCAAATAATAGTTTGCAATATTTTTTGAATTTTATATCTATTGAACAATGTTTGAACACAACTATGTGTATAAACATATTAAAACTTTAAAAAACAAATACATTTCCAAAATTTGCAGACGTTACATTAATAATGGAAAGTGCCACGTTTTTTTCATGAGCCGGCATTATGTTTAGATTAGTTGTTGAATTTCTATTTGTATTAGTAGTGTTATTTGTAATAAGTGCAAGTTGGTAAGTTGCCTTTTCGGTTTTAATATAGTTTTATTGGGGTGGCAACGCAAAAAACTCGTTTTTTTTTCTTCTTCTTCTTTGTAACACATTTAACTCTAATCTATTTAAATACGAAATATAATCCTGAGATTTTCCTTGTTTTCGGATACGTCTACACGTCGGCTACCAATCGTGCATCTAATGGGACGGAAACAATGTTCCGAAGAACATAGTTAATTACAACAAACATTGTGATTAACTTTATGTAGTTGCGGCATTTCCTAAAATTGAAGAACATTTTTAGTTCATCTAAGGAAAAAAAACTACAATGAAAAATTATTTAATACATTTAATATAAGTAAAAAACACTTTTCAATCTAAATTGCTTGGTTAATTGTTATACTATGCATTATCAAGTATTTTTCAGAATTCGCTACACGTATTCAAAATGTATTTCATTTTAAATAATTCAGTTTTCAAAAACCGAAAACTGTGTTTCAAAAATATTAAAGTTTTCAGAAATCCTAATATTGACGTTAATACCTGAATTTCTGAAGAGGTAGTTCTTGTAATATCCTCCAAACTTTGTCTATATTGTGTATTTCCAATCATAAAGAGTTGTGTGCTCTGTTTTGATGATATATTCTTCGTAAAATGTGAAACTTTTCAATACTTTCTTTATATTGATTTTTAGAAAGTGAGTTTGCTAGTGGTGATATTTAAGGTGGGGATACTTTTAAAAGAATCTTTTGAAAACAACTTGTGGATTATATTTTTTTGTACTGCCATAATTTTTGCACTGGTACCAGTCAAAGTCGGGAAGTAAGGGGGCCCACAGAGGGTCCCTCGAGCCCTCTGTTCACCATGAGACCCAGATATGTTGGCGATAGAGAGCTGAATGTGGCGGATAAAAGAGTGATAGCTAGAGCACGGTGTGGATCGAAAGAGAGGGGATGGAAGGTGTGGATGGGAGATGAATATGTCAGGTGTATCCTAAGTGGAAGTTGGAGGAATTCCTGCGAGCATGTTGGGAGTGATTGTATAGGAATGAAAGAGGAGTGGGTACGTGATTGCCAGGGGAAAAAAGGGGACTGAAAGAGTGGCTGAGTGAGGATGGAAGGCGGAGGCAATTTTGAAGGTGATAACAAAGCGGAAGAAAACAGCGCGGAATGGACGCCTACCTACCATCAACTAGGGGGGGGGGGCGTCAAATTGAAGGTACCCAGGGAATGAAAGAGGAAAACGCCGGGCAGAAGAAGTCCGGAGTAAGGATAGGGAGTGAAAGTTCAAAAGAAGTTTAGCGGGTTTGACTATTTTTTGTTGAAATGGTATTTATTTAATTAATTTTTGTTTGATAGTATTTAGTATGTTAAGTTTTACTTGTTACTTATTATAATGAATATTTGTAATGGAAGGGGGGGGGGGAGTAATGTGCCAACAAAAACGAGAGTACAAAAATCATGCAAACTTTTCATTATATTGAATATATTCACGGAGATGTAGTTTCGTAAACGTTTGTTGATCTATTCTCAGTAAAAAGTGAGACTAGATTTCTTTAAAATTACAAATATTGACTTGATTAAATAGAATTTCCATATTATAGGAAAGTTTTGACAAATAGAGTTTACAACTTTTCTAATGATATCAAAAAGTAAAACTTGGTGATAATTTATGAATACTAACTTTATATTATTATTATTATTATAGATATACTTTTAGATTTTTTGAAAATTTAAATGCTGTAGTTATCTATGTGTTTTATAACATGTATTACTTTGAAACCAATATTGGATCGAATCTCCAATAGTGAAGATCACCATTGAGCGATCAATGCGTAATTAAAATAAAACTTCGTCATATCATGTAAAATCGTGTGTTAGTTATTTAAACGACTGAACTTTTGATGACAAAATTGTTACTATACTTTTTTGGGATTTCTAAGAAGTGAAGCTTGGTGATAATTTTCCTTATAATACAAGCTTTAGAAAATATATTAATCAACATGAAAGTATGTTATTGTTTGCACAAATCAGGAGATTCGTTCATTATAATTTAAAATTAGTTGTAACATTAATTACATAACTATTCTTCATATGCCTAGATATAAACAATCTACATCCATGAAAATTTGATAATTTTTATTTCCGTATTTAGAAATTAACTTTTTCCGAGAAATAGTTTTCGTGAAATAGAACTTCTTGTTGTTATTCTATTATTGGTGAAAAGTGAAATTGATAGCTCTTCCTTTCTATTGACTTATCTGACTGGAAATAGGACATTCTTTTTGGGAATTCAAGTGCTTGATTCATCTGAGTTTTTATATCATAATTTGTAGCATTTATTACATCGATATCTATTACACAATCATGTGTAAGCATTCCCACCGTGCGTTCGCACTCGCGTGGCTTGCGCTTTTGCCGTCCCCCTTTCAGCATCGAGGTGCCGCTGCCGTATCCGACCGAAAAATGTATCGATTTTCGCAGCGCACGCGGGGGCGGCGGCGGGGAAAGCGTGAGGCAGGAGGAGGGTGGCCGGCGCGCTGTGTTCATCCCCCGTCATCGAATGTTGTTCCACCGCCTTCAGCGTGAGCCTCTCTCTCGAGTCTCTCCGGCGCGAGCAGAAATTCCGGCCGTGACACGCCAGAATATAATACGAATCTAATTTCAGCCGGCCGCACAAAATAATCCGCCAATTTACACCGCCCCACATCTTGTCTTTCTCCTCCGTGTCTCGTCTTACATGATCTTACTTCTAAAAAGCGTACTCACCGAGATGTAAACAATTTGTTAAATCTCGTCGATTAGTGTTCCGCATTGATACACTCCGATAGCGATGCACTTGTTGTACATTGGAGGTGGTTAATTTTGAGTTTGGCTTTTTTGATTTGTTGTTGCGATTTTTCTTTGTGCAAAATTTTTGATTGAAAGCACATCTTGTTCAAGACGTTGTGGTGCAGTTACATTGACGCATTTTCTCTTGCCGCCACTCGGCGGGCGCACACACACCGGACTGAGGGTGAAAGCGCGTGTACGGTGTGGCGGCGAACGGACGCCGCCCCCGCCAGAATGACGGCACAACTCACGCCATCGCATTGCAATCGTTCAAAACATTAGCTGCTGCCAATTTATGTTTCTTTGCTATTCATTTTTTATGGTACGTTGTAAAATATCGTGCATATGTGTTAATTATTCCATTATGCAAACTAATTTTAGTTTTTATTTGTATTTTTATACTTAATTAATATAAAGCTGATATTTGTATTAAACAAAGACAAAATTGAATGTCTTGTATTGCGCGTTGTTTTTGGAAATATTGAGAGGAAATCCTGAAAATATCATATTTACGTTATATTTAAAAATTATCTTATTGCCATCTATCTTAGAAAACAATAGTTGTTAATTTTTTTATCAATAGTTTCAAACATATTCTCATGACTAATTTATTCATGTTTTCTCTGTCACTCGGTTTATTGAATACATAGTCCAACACATTTTCTTTATCTACCGTATCTAACTAGTAAGAAATACATGGTATAACTGACAAGGTTGAAGGTGCGAACTACTTCAATAACTTTAATAGATCGTCCACTTCGAAAACGTGCTTCGAAGCATCCACGTCGAATGCTAGTGACGGTATCTATTCTGATAAGATACCGTCACTAGCATTTGACGACGTACTTTAGAACACCCAAACAATGAAAAGCATATAAAAATAAAGATCCCAGGGAACCCGGGCAGGGCCTACAAAGTTGATGTAGAGATGAAAGAAGCTATGACCCTAAATGGATCATGAGGCAAATGAAGTAAACGAAACGTAGAAAACAAAACAATTCTCGATTCCTTTGGCTATAAAAATGAGTGAACTGTGCGATGCAAAGAATGGCTCAAATATCTAGGCTCCATGGAGGATGCGATTTCCACCTCAAGGAACGTCCGGCAACGTGGAGCACACACTCAATTCATGGTATCATGGAATAAGGAGGAAGAAAACTGAAATGCTGCATTCAATTTTTCAATCCAAACCATATGGTTTGTGTTGCGAACGCCGTGGCAATTTTGAGCCTTTATGTATGACGCCAAGTTGTTTAGTCTCTTCCTGTGTTTATATATTATTTCGGTAAAGTGGAGGAATTCGTCACACTTCAATAATCTCTGAGACAAGACACCCAGAGATAGGAATGGATGACGCGACGGGATGGCGCTTTGCATAGGCCTGGCTTTTCTCACCACCAGACGGGTCTCCGTAGACACCTGTGGTGCTGTCGGCTTGTGCGCCTAGGCCCGAAATCGAATACACCCGGAGAGAGGGTGCAAGCGTTTGACAGGGTGTGTCCGAATTCCAGAGAAGCGTGGTGTGAGGGCGGGTTCTGCCTCACCACCACCAAGATTTCAGAATAAAGAAAGGAAGTGGTGGTACCGCAAGGAGGGTTGTGAGTGGGCGATACGCACCGCTTCAAGCTTCAGATTTTTACATAATAAAATCTGTTGTTATCCAAAAGCCGAATGAGCTGCATCTTTTATACACCTTCCCTTACGCGACAACATAGACAGCGGGTAGCTTGTCAGCCTGTAATCTTCAGGACGTTCTCTGCATGTGGACCCAGCGCGTTCACCGCGTCACAAAAAGGGCTGCTACTCAGAAACATCCCCTTTTAATTAAGTCGTGGTTAATTCCGACGATTGGATCCGACGCGTTCACCGCGCCATCAACCAGGGCCGCCGACGTTGGTTCGCGACAGTTTGAATTAAGAAATGCCGGCAACACCACAGATAGGGTGTTGATGATGAATTAGTATGTGGTCCTAATGAAGAAAGGGTAACTATGAGCCTGCCTAGCAACCTACCCAAAGGGAATTAATATCCCTTTGGGTAGGTTGCTAGGCAGGCCCATGGTCTGTCTTTTCAGCAAAATTATTCGTCGCCCTGGGGCACGGTAAGATTTTTTTAACGACAGCTACAGATGTAAATGAAGTTTTCAATGATGGGTAATGATAATGAGAATAGTGATGTTATGCTCCAGGATTTGAATCGGTGCGCCCCTGCATAGTCAGCAACGATCTTATCAACTGGGTCAACACACTCTCCCGAAATGTGAGCAATTTTCACTGACGAAACCTCCCCTTTTCCTTTCCGTTCACTGTTATTTAAAGTTTTCTCTCCTCCAGACATACAAATATGCATGTGTCTAGCCATCGTTTCCGTAGCCTTGCCAATGATATTGTTACCTTCAGTTTTGTTACTTTGCTCATTTTGCTATTCTCTCTTCTTGCATGCTACTTCCATTAATATTTGGGATTGACGTTGCAGACGTCTTCTTCACCCTGGGACAAACATCCTATTTAAGAGAAAACAGATAAGCTCAATGGATCTCTCAAATTAATTCAGAAGAACACATGACATTGGAATACGAGCAAGAACTTTTAATTTGTGTTATTTCAGTATCGTGGTTAAATTTTCATCTATTTTAAATGTATCTTGTTAACAAGCTGTGGAGTTGAGGGTGCCGGTTGATGATGAGTGATAGAGTGTTGATGATATATACACAGTTTATTAAAAAACATGTACGAAACGTTTACAAACACACCACAAGAATTCAATGATGTTGACGGTACGGAGGCAGCAGACTAAGTACCGAGGCTAGGAAAAGAAAATGCATTGCAGCCTCGGGTGTAGAAAAAAGTCGGTCCAGGTAGAAAATATTGGCGGGTAAAAGAACATGCAATGGTTAGTTTGGGTTGGCTTAGGACGAACATTTGGTTAGTGCGAATTTTGGAGAAACAGATGTGGGAATAGAGGTATAGAAAAGTAGTTGAAGAAATGTAAATACTAAATCTAAAGCATGCCAAAATGCGGCGGGAAACGCCACAAAGCTATTGAACATAACCTAATCAAATATTTTTGGTAATCTTCTTTATATATCTGGATTCCATCAATGCTCAATGGATCTGTGGAGAATCTCTATAATAAGAGAAACCTGGTAAATCTATCAAATCCACTGTTTCCAACTTTGGTTCCTCTACCTAAAAACTTTCGAAATGGTTTGTTATTTCAAAAATTTAAGTTATATATGAACCTTATAATATCCTTGGGCGGGAACCCGTCAACTTCCTCGGATAGAAGGAAATCGTTACCTGATTATGTGCTCGGGAATCTCTGCGACTTCATAGTTCACTAGATTCATTTCCCATCTTTCTCAGATGGGACCTTAGGGCACAATAACTTGTTAAGTGCCCAGTGAATGTTTTTAATTCATTCCGACAGTTCGACTACCTATTGGCTATTATCAGATATAAGTCGACGTATTTTCCCAGTGTTTTCGTCTTACCTTCTCTTTCCATAGATCAATCTCTCTCTTCCACCTATCAATGGTGAGTCCACAGACGGGTTTTGGTCTCATAAGTTTGCCCCTGTTTTGGCTATTTTATAAGTCATGTCCTAGGCTGTTTTGGCATACCCACATCGATTCCTTGCTCGATGCATTGTAAGCATCTTCAGTAGAGGTATTCATGGACACATAAATGGCAATCGTTTCCGATTACATATATCCCAGGGCCATAAGGTTCTTGAACGCATGCTTTGATCTATATATTCCAATACCAGTGTCTATTTACTGATTGGAGGCATGGTACGAAGCAGAGGTTTCTCTTCCAAAACGACTAGTTCGGTCACTCATTCGGAAGAAAGATTGCTTGGCGTGATTTCCAGACTTGTCTCGGGATACCGCAGGTAGGAGATTTAGGATTTCAAGCAGACCGTTCCAGTCACCTGACAAAGTTTTGTTTTCTGCTGGATATGAAGCGTCGAGAGAGGAGTTGCAGCAGCATTTCCATTCCTGCTGTTAGAATAGTTGCGGAACCACATGTAATGCACATGGAGAACATGGGTACAGAAGATGAGCTCGTTGGTTGTCTAGGTGGTCTGCAATGATCAAGCTTGCTATTCGTTGAAGCTTACCTAGTTTCTGTAGGCCGGTTACATGTTTGATTTTTTTATCACCATACCAATGATGTGCAGGTTACCCTGAGTAACACCGCATATGCCATACAGAGTACATGAATATAGTGTTTAGTACCCATGTCCTACCCTTAAGCTGTCTACAGGCCCACAGCGCCGTTTGCGCCTTGGCGATGTGGGTGGTTCATGTTAATGATGCGACTATGGTTACTCCTTGTCTATATCATATATACATAATGAAGTTTAATTAGTAATCAGGCGAATTGCTTGTGGTGGTCTAGAAAGGTATTATTTTTTTTTAAATTAGTTTCTACTTCACTAATTTAAAAATTAATATTCATACAAAATTTCAGGAAGAATTCTAGGAAATCAGTTAAACTCAATAAACAATGAAAGAAATTAGTATGAATTAAAAATACGCCAAACATTTTTCTGCTTTGTTCGTGTTTTATCAATGTACTCACTTCCTTAGTTAGTCCACATTTTGCAGTTGCACTCTTGCATAATTCATTACATGAACATCAAAATGCAATAACAATCTCTTTTTATACATCATAATCATTTACTTATAGCATGTACCATGGATGTTTTTGTCTGTGTTATCTGATTTCAGATCGATTCGTTAATACACAATAATTTCGTTAATTTTTTTGTCATTTGGAACCTATTGAATAATTTATGATACACATTCATATTTTCACATTGATAATTGAATAATGGAGGGTTGTGGAGAGCAAAAAAGTAAGAACGGATGCATCACACACATTTGGGAGACTTCCAATTCGACTTTCGGGCAATTTCAAGTGAATTCAACATCAACGACAAAAATTAGCAATCAGAATATGTATGAAACGAATCGTCACAGGTTATTCATAACATTGAGTCGTTCGTTTACAATTTCGACCAGTATCGTAAGTATCTAAATAACTAAGTGTAATTAGGCTAATGTTTGCAATGTGTTTTCTCTTCACTACGTTTGTTCACAACTACATAATAATGTCTTTTTGTTTCACTTACGCGGAGTGAGGGATTATAGATACAAACATTTGTTATTTGGTAAATTTTGATAATGGTATAAATGTTCGCTCAGCGAATTTCGTCGTTTCTTGAGTAAATTTCTTCATCATTTTCATTCGACTAAACCGAAAAACGTCTTGATGTGGAAAAGCGCACGTGATACAATCAGTTATTTTTCTCCTCAATCATTAGCCCAATGATGCTAATATTTATATTATTTATATATAGTTATATTTATACGTATTTATTGTTTATACATTGGGAGAGTTATGTCAATTGCAGTTATTGTGAAGTGATTTTAAGTTTATTTCTTTTTCGATTCGTTTCATTGTTTTTGTAAAGATTTGCTTATGCATTTCGACTTTTAGGAACCACCTACGAATATAACAACAGACAACTTTTGTGTTTTAAGTTTTCCTCACAATTTTTGAGTTTTACAATGATAACAAATTGTTACAGAATAAGGAATACATCTCAAAAAGGTATGTACATATTTGCATTCTTCATTTTCCCCAGCTATTTTCGTTCGTAGAAAACAGGTAAAATAAATAATATATAATACAACTAAAATTATAAATGGCTAAATGTAAATCTTTTCTAATAATCAATTATACTGTAACAATTCCGATGTTCAATTGTTTTGCTTGTCTTTCCTACAACAATAATACAACAATTTCTTTATATTTTATTACTATATCGCCAGGATAAATTCTTCAATCTTCACATTCATAATTTTGTATCATTTGCTTTCGCTTTCAATTTACCAATAATTCATCATTGTCTAACAAATGTTGCTTGTGTTTGGCTTTGTGAACGATTAAATTACAATCTAAAATGACAAATTCCATTTGTTCGGTTCGGTAAATCGAGCTGTATGTTTGTGTTCGTGTTGTGTTTTTGTGTTGTGTATAGGTGATGATGAATTAGTGGATAAATTTTATACAACAATAATGTAGGCCTAATAATAATTGTTTTCTTGGATATGAATTGTTACATTAATCTAACGATGTGCATAAACAAGTTACAGCGTTCGCATTCTGGTTTGCCATATGTACAAAATACAAACAATTTCGCAAACAACATAAAATGTATGGTCCGATCTTTACAAATACTTTGTTTGAACAACGCAATGTTTGCAATGAAAATTTTGATCAGTGCCATCTACCGTACTTCGCATATCTATCCATTGATATATAATATAACTACGCAACCCTTCATAGTTGCATATTAGAGGGCATTTTTCCATGCTTGTACCTCGTATAGTATGATATAAAGAATAAAATAAGCGTTACATAAATTAATTAAGTCAGTCAGCGAAAAAAATAAGCAAAATGTTATCCTACTATGCGAGGCAATCGCATATAATTATTGAAATAATGTACTTGTATTGACCATTCGTTATGCGGTTGTTTCGATTGTGTTTTCTTGTTTACTTTTTAGATTGATGATTGAATAACTGCGTTTGTGTATCGGCAAAGCAAAATGCGCGTAAAATACAAAAATATTCTTTACACCTTGCGCGCAATTGCAAAACGACGCAAACGAAAACGAGGATATATAGAGAGAGAACGGCTATTGTGTCGTGTCGTATAACGGGTACAAACATTGAAGGCCCGCGAATTGTGGGGGGCAGCCACCCAGGCAAAACTTCTCAGCCACATGCTCCCTGATGATCTAGTCGCCCTGCTAATCGGTGCGAGTGTATTCGTAGTTTGTGTGTTACCTGACAAATTTGGGGACGCGCGCATGTGTTTGCCATTGGACACGGACTGGCGTGTGTGTACAAAGTGTGGTTCCTGTTGCGGTGTGTGGGGAGGCGGCGGCGGCGGTTGGTGGACGCATTAACAGTTGCAGTTCGCCGCCTGCGGGCCCTGTGGGGCGTCCGTGAGACGCTGGCCCTTACCGCCAGCGTTCATCAGCGATGGATCTGTGTCTAGACTGTCTGACATCTTGTCGCAGATTATGTCCACTAATCTTTCAAAGACAGACTAGAACATAAGAAATATATACATTTTTTAAACTTCTAGTTCTCTAAAAATAATTATATCTATGATGCTACTGCCTTTCTTTTATAATATAGTCTAGGATGATTTTATTTTCAATTTAGGTAGGTTTTAGAAAATGTGAAAATACGTAAAACGTCATTTTCCTTGTTTCTTGAACACATACATTAAGAAACAAGTTATTATTAGTACAAACTAGGGTCAAAGTCAAATCAATTTTAAATTAATTGGTACACGCGAATGAGAACATAATGTTGTTCTCATATATATATTTTTCAAATAAGTCGTCAAAATGACTAATAGTAAATTGTACCGGCTTCAAAATATTTATATATTTAATGTGAAGGTTGAAAAATCTGAAATTCCTTGAACTTAAATTCTCATATGGACCTGTATTCCAATCTATCAAATAGGGAAAGGCCAATTAGAAGAACATAAGTAGAGTATGTTGTATGACACATATTGTGCTTCTCTGCATACGATTTCATTTCACCTGTACATAAATGATTCTTGATCATTTATTGCTACGGTATGCTTTTAATGATTTCACAATTTGGCTGCACACAAAAAGCAAATTTCTCCCGCGAAACTAATCTAACTTCCAGTAAAAACGGGAGTCTCCCTTACACCTTGCAATTGACCGATCTCTCAACAAGGTTTCCCCATGGAAAATATTTGATCCAAGTCAAAATAGGATCACTCTGTTCCTCATTGACCCAACTCGATCCGCCAGGTCTGGTCATCGGGCAGTTCCAACAAACATAAACCAATTTTAGAATGAATACTTCACGGACACAAATTTACCAGTTTTTATTAACATTGTAAGTCTAAAATGTCACGGCGGACTTTTATTTCAGAGTGCTTGAGAATGACACACTCACAATTAGACCGAATATGCAAATTCTGAAATTCATTACAAATATTATATGACTCATCATTATATTAGTTCACCAAGTCAAGGAGTTCCGCAGAAACAATCAAATATGGGCCGCGCCAAGACAAAAAAATTTACATATTATTACATTGGTTAGCTACGGGGAATAGTTTTGAAGTGTATAATTCCTCAGGTAATGTCTCAAAGTGGACCCTAGCCTATATCCAGCAAATTTCCAAAGCACCCCTTGAAGATTTTCTGTATTATATCTATTGTAAGTTTATTATTGGAATATTTCAGGGGACGCATAAATGGGCCTCCTCCTGTTCAAATAATTGAGTATGTAGTATTATATAAAAGTACATATTTCTGTGAGTTGTTTGAGACTAAAATGAAAATTCCAACTTAAAAACTGATCGAACATTTCAAGGGGACACATAAAATAACATAAATGAGCCTCTCCCCATTCAAAAGAATAAGTATCATTTAAAAGAACATATTTCGGTGAGTAATTTGGGACCAAAATGAAAACTCTAAATGAATAACTGACCGAAATATTTCAGGGGGACATATAAACTTTATAGGTGATGACCTATAACGACTTATATGTGGTCCCCCCCCCCCAAACAAACAATTATGTGCGCATCTGAAAGAGCGAATATTAACTAGAATTTCCCAGGATAATGTTTATATTCCATAAGATATAATGTAAAAGTAACACGTTATAAAGCCCCCCCCCCCCCCACCACAAACAAAAAATTGCACGGTATCAACTGAAAAAGCAAATTTGTGGGCACTTGGATACTAAAATAAA
>WSZQ02075392.1:0-20094 GCA_019419845.2 Weissflogia rhopalogaster
TGTATTTAATAATATACGTATTATATAATTCCCACTTTCGCAGAGATCTATTCTTCTTTAAATGTAGTTTGTTTCAGTTACTTCGGAAACCGTCGCTGTTGATATTGTTACTCACCGATTCCTTCGCCAATATATGATTTCTAAACAATTAATAGACAAACAATTTCAAGAGTTAGTGTAATATTTCGTTCTGAATCGATTGGTGCATGATTTGTGTCTATAGGAAAGAGACATGTAAATAAAAGTGAAATCTTTAACAGTATTCATTTTTCTGACCGCGAAAATGTCATCGTTATTACACTCAGCTTTTATTAGTTATAATATGAATTCTAAATACCAAAACGAAAAAGTGTGACAAAAGTTTGTAACAAATTTCCTACTGAATCGATTGGTGCATGATATATAATCATAGGATGATGCGATTATTATTTAATACAGAATCAATCACTGAACGAATAAGTCTGAATTTCATATTTTAGTTCCACTTTTTGCGGCTATGTGGAACAATCGGCGTAGGGTCCTCTTAGTATTAATAAAATTAATAATCGCAATTCCTGTAAAATCGAAATATTCCCAAGAGTGGTCATTTACTTAACGTTATATTATGAACCACGAGTTCCTTTTCGTGACGCTTGATAACAATCTGATGTGAAATTTCTTTTTCTCTCTATGATTTCCTTTTATTTTCAATTTTATTGAGACGAATTCCGTGCTTTCGACACATAAAATGCAAATGATTTACACGACGACCGTAGCATTCTCCTTGAAAGACCTCCACCGATAACTACGTACATATGAAAAATGAACTTTATCTACATGTCACTTTTCTACTCTTATTTTGACTCACAGTTTTATATTTATATATTGCGAAATCACTTTGTTTTACTGCTGGAAAATATTTATGGTCACGATTGCATAAATTATCGTGAATCATGTCGATTTTTCAGTAAATTTTCCTCGAGTGCGTACACACAAGACAGAGGCCAATTTATCACAGATAGGTTAGTTTTCTTCTGCGTTGGAGATGAGGTGCTACGAAATGAAATGTCGCGGAAACGGGAAACGACCTGTTTCCATGTTATATATGTGTGTGTTTGCAATATCGGCCATTTCTTTCCACTTTGGGGCGCGTTTCTTTGGCCCACGAAATCAATCTCTTTTTGGTTTCGCTCATTTTACGAAGCAATCCCCCCGAATATATATGCTCCGAAGATCGAAAATAAAACTTATTTGCCTTTGTCGGGAAGTTCGACGTGGAAACGCCAACCCTACTAGTTTGTGCATTACGCCGGAAGGGGCTTTTTTTAGTAAATTTCAAGCAGGCCCCCTCTCAATCCTCACTCGTCACTCAATTCGACCGGACAGACATCAACCACCTTGATTGATGGATTGGATTTCATTTGATGGTCTAATTACGTTTGGGTCCGCCGGGAGCATTGGCCTGGAAGTTTTTTGCACGATTGATATGCGGAGAGGGTAATCCACCCCTAATCACCGTTTGGAATATAATACAACCATATCGTAAAGTTGAATTTAAGATATGTATATTTAACATTAACGTCCCTTGCCGACGTACTCGTACAGTCATAAATTTCTATTTTTATCGAATGTCGTTACATTCAACCATTAAAGCATATAACGTATGACTTCCCGATACTTTTCACAATTTGATCATTTATAAAACGATCCACCATTGCAGAGCGGCAAAGTGTGATCCGATAAGCGTTCGAGTCAAATGACTGCGATGAAAATAAAAATGACAGATGATGCGGGGCCGAATGGCCCGTAGAAATGGTAAATATCTGGGTAAACATAAACAAATAGTACAAAAGAAGGGATACAAAATAGGTAATGGCTATGAAATATTCAAAATGATTAATCATCTAGGAGCATGATATACTTTGTTGATTTCACATCGACTCCAAGACAACTGGCACTCGAATTAAATTCTTCGATATCACAACGGCGATATGTACTTCGCGCCTGATAAGGGCAGTCGAATGTAGTCCTCATAAGAATGAGTGTCTCCGAGCATGACACACCCGGCGTGTTCCGTCTAGGAATACTAAAAAAGTGCAGTATCGTAATTGGAGAGTATCGATACCAAATCGAAGCTATCGACATCCATCGATAAAGTACTGATATTTATTGAACAGAAGGATCGATTCTTTTTTGATATTCCTTCAGCCTATACCGGATGCGCCGTGCTCCATTGCACAATGGAACACCTGTATCACTGCTCGTATTAGGATCTTCCAGGAGTCCACAGGCCTTCAGGCTAGGTGGCTCTTTCGCGTGTCCCTGGAACGCTATACCGATCGCCCTGATCGGAGTCTATACGTTCGGAACACTGTAAAATGGCTGCGAAACAAATGTTTAACAATTATTTGTTCGGAAACTATCCGGTATTGTGTCCAAGGATTTTCACCATATTTTTTCAAAGATCTGGTACCCAACTGAATTTTTAGTTTCGACATTTTCATTTGATAGGGAGTGAACTCTCCTTGTGGGAAGATTTTAGCAAGGAAAATGTGGGTGAGTCTATACAAACTCATGTATTGTGCAAGCCAACAGTATATATGTATATATATAAACTCGTAAAACTTGTAATACTTATATTTATTGTCTTGGACATTTCAGAATTTTTCTCGGTCGGTGCGGTGTGTCCATTTCTCTGGCATTCTAAAAATACTTTCGCAAAAAGAGGGAGATGTCAAGCTTAACTCATGTCCTTTCAGGAGATTTAATTTACGATCAAATAAACTTAACTCGCGCCCCATTTCAAGTAACGAAAAAAAGCTCGGGCGACGTGACCAAGGGTTGGTCGCAGGAGGTGCGAGGAATCCATAGTGATCGTCGATGACCACCACCGTTATAACCTTACTTCTCTTTGCTACCCCTTACCTCTTACCCACGAGCACGACCGCAGGTTTGCCGCGGTAATCGCACGCTACAAACGACAGCGGTGGGAGGGTTCCTGCTAGAACCATGGCGAATCGGCGCCCAACCGCAGGCAGGCAAGGGGACTAAAAAGCGGGTGCGAACGACATGAATTAGGCGCACATCTGTGCGTGATAGCTTCTGCTTTCCGCCTTATATATCCACCTTCTTAATTCATTGTATGAATTTGAAAGTTCTTGGTTCGCAGCTCATGATATGCATTTTGCTCACGTCGTCCCCACAAGCGCGTGCACTATTCCGCACGATCTGCACGTGCGAATACCCACTCGCAAGTTCATATTGCAACCACTCACGTACGAATACCGCCTATGTTATTGTTTTCGCCCGGATTTCAAGTACCTCCTGCATCGCTTCAAATTAAGGTTGGCAGGAGCATGGTCAATGCGCTTCCAAGCTGTCATATCACATACCGGAATTTATGGCCGCTCGGTGCGCCTCTTTTCTATTTCAGCGCCAGTATCAAGAGCCTTCTTAACCCGTGTCAATCTGTCAATCAGTTTGCGTTTTATACAATTTGCGACGTGGGAATGGCGGCGGGATTGCAAAGCGGAATTTGAGTGCCGTGGCGGTGGGACTGCTCTCCTCCCTTTTCATCGTATTTTTGCCGTACCTGTGTAGCTGCACACAACAGGATCCAGCTAGTGTTTCCTACCCTCCCAACGTGACGGCTAAATCTCATAAAATTTTAATGTCGCGTCTCGTCGTTCCTTAGATGCGCCTGGTATTCGAAAGCATTGAATAAACGCCTGTCAGGCGTACGCACCTCAAGTGATATTGCGAATACATGTGTGACCCAAGAACTGACGGACAGGAGAGCGGCGCAAACCTGGTTTGCAGCAGACGCACGTCAATCAACAGCATTCGAAGCTGAGCGCGAAAACAAATTGACGTGTTCCCATTATGCTTTTTCTATTATCATGCATACTCCTTACATCTGCGTCCGCTACCTGGCCTCAACAAACCTACACTTGAACAGTATATAGAGGAGGAATGCTCACTTTTTTACACAGATTATTTGCCTCTACATGTAATAATTACAGTATAAAGGTGATGGGTTTTTCGTTTGAGTATATTACTTGTTATATATAGATCGATAAACTAATCTACCACATAGTGGTATATGGATAGGTATTGTTCTTTCCTTCTTATACCCAGTTGTGGACCCAATATGTCCAATCTTTCTTGTTTTGTTGCCAGCTTCTTTGTTTCTTGTAGTGTCTTTTCCTTCTTCACTATTATTTCGCTGATGTTTTGATCCCATGACTCTCCAGGTCTACCTTTTCTTCCCCCGGCAGACTGTCTAGCTTCCAATATCCTCTTGACTTGCCGATCTTCCTTTCATCTTTGCAAATGTCCCCACCAGCAAATATTATTTTTTAATAATAGCTAATAGGAATTTACCGTTTAGTCAACTATTCAACCATTCCGTCAACTGATGTCATCTTCTTCTTCCAAGACCAGTCAACTGCTCAACCATTCAGTTAACGTCTCGCTAGGTCTGTTACGAATATCTGAGTTTGAAATTAGGGTTGGTAGTTTTCAAAATATGGTTTGCTCTCCGAGCTGGCTCTCTAACGGGTTTGCCAAACTCACGAGTTTCGAATTTGCTAGTGCACGCAAAGATATACGTATATATGAAAAGATGATATTCGTATATTCGAACTCGGAGTGAGATTGAAAGCGATGTGGAAGAAGATCTCAAATGGTAAGATCTTGAGTGAATAATAAAATCAGGGGTATGGTAGAATTCTAGAAAAAGAACTATCTGCAGAGTCGAAAGTAGAAAGGGATAGATATAGTTACAGTCTGACAGAATAACATCACTGATTCTGTACTGGTATTGATGGTTAAATTTACTAGGGGTCTATGGAATGGATAGATATCAGTTCTGTCGTAAGTGTCACAGTTGTGCAGGAATAAAGTCCTAAATTTCGTTGAAGTAAATAAATGCGACTAAATAAATATAGCATAGCATTCTACTCAACATGTAGGGTATAGTACATGCAATAAAACGTTAAAGATGATGTAAAGAGTTGGAAACTGGAACTTATAATCGGTATATGAACTTAAAATTCGCTGGTTTGAAACTAGCCATTAAAGGATACTCGGTTTTGTGAGTTTCCCATTATGCTGAGACAAATTTCATAGACCTTACATCTGAATCCGCTACGAGGTCTCGGCAATCACATGATCTGTATATGTAGTGGGGGAATGTCCAGTTTTTTTCACAGAATATTTGTTTCTAGATGTAGTAATAGTTACAGTAGAAAGACAATGGGTGATATGTCATCCCTTCGAGTATGTTATTTATTAAGAATTAATGCTAGAACTCCACCGTTTAGTCAACTACTCCACCATTCCATTAACTGCTGTCCTCCTCTATTTCCTGACCCAGCCTACTGGTCAACCACTCAGTCCACTTCTCTTTAAACCTGTTGCGCATACCTGAATTTATACCAAGCGCAGGGTTGAATAGTTCAGCCTGACAGAATAACATCACTGATACTGGACGAGTATTGATGGATACATTTACAAAGGGATAGATATGAATAAGTATCAGTTCTGGCCTAAGGATCGCCAGATGTCCTTGGAGTGTATAAATGCGACTAAATAAATGCTTACTATAGATAGCATTGTACTTAACATGTAGGGTATAGTACATGCAATGAAACTTTGAAGATGCTGTAACGAGTTGGAAACTGGAACTTGTAACTCGGTATAGGAACTTCAAAATCGCTGGTTTGAAACTAGCCATTAAAAGAAACTCGCAAACTCGGTTTTGTGAGTTTCCCATTATACTGAGACAAATTTCATAGACCTATAAACTGCTTACATCTGAGTACGCTACCAGGTCTCCACAAACCTACATGATCTATATTGGAGGGAAAAACTCGCTTTATGAACTTCAAACTCGCGGGTTTGAAAGTCGCCATTAAAAGAAACTCGCAAACTCTGGTTTATGGACAAATTTCACAGGCGTGAGTAATTACCATATCGCCGGATCATAAGCGTTAGTCTATGAAAAACTGATTAAATTAATTATCATCTTAAAGATACCCACAGATATGCATTCCAGTTTGTATCCCTTACATGAACTAACCATCTACGGAATGTTCACTTTTGTTGCACAGGTTATTTACCTCAAAGTAGTAGCAATAAATAAAGTAGAAGGGCGATGGGTGATATTTTATCCCTTCGGGTATGTTATTTCTTAATAATCGATGCTAGGAAAGGAACGGACCGAATACGACCGAATAAAGGCAGGTCGCCGTGGGCCGACCCTTACACAACTTACGAGCCATGTCTTGCTACGTGAATAACGCAAGGATCGCGTGGTGGCTGCGTGCTGAGGCATCGAGTGAAGTGCGCATTCAAGATTGATAAATTTAATATGAGAGATGTCTGCATAACGGATAGCAGCACCGGGCAAATAGGTGGAAGAGCAAGCTAGGTATCATTCCAGCCGCCATGTATATTGGGAGAGGGAGAGAGGATCGTAGAAGATTGCTGTGCCACTGTACGACTATGCGGATCCATTTACCCCCCGCTATGTTCGGAAGGGCGAGCACACCTTGCCAGAGCAGAGCGCGTCTACAAGAAATTTCGAAAAGCGAATTATTCACGAGTGTCACGAAAGTTTTTCGGCTCGGAACTTTGATAAACGAATGTTCAAAACCGTCCCCAATCATGTGGGCAAGTATATTCGCACATTGGGCTTTTCCAAGGGTTCGCTATAAATTCACTATGCACAGCATTTACAAATATATTTACATTGATTTTTGATGTGGTTGAATGCTGCGTTTGCAGAATAAATTGACCAACGCGATAGTTTTCAGTGGCGATATTGTGCAATGCTAAATAATGGCGGTTGCCAGCGCTTGTGTTTATTTTTCTTTTATTCCCATTACTGCTCTAAATGTATAAAAGTGCAAGCAGTTTATCTAACTTTCCGCGAGGCGTTTTATTTAGTGCGGTCTTAAGCTTGGTACTTTTTAAAATATAACCGTGTGTAACCCTTTCGCGCGTCGAGTGATTTATGTGCGATTCTTGGCAGTTGATAAAGTTAAAAGCGCAATAAAAGGTGTTACCCGAAATACTTTAAACGGTCGTCTAATAGTCAGCGCATTACGCTGTTACAGCTAGATTTCCTCGACACAACGGTGAGGACAAGTCCACATATCTCTACTTTATTGTAATCTCACTTCTAAAGTGTGCTACCAAATTTGTACTTCTGTGGAATGGTTACCTAAAAACGAGTGTACATTTGAAGCGTGCTTTTATACAGTATTTTTTCGTTCACTAACCGACAGTACATCCTTCAGATGGTGTCCCTCAGATTATTGATAATTCTAATCAGGTTTGCGATTTCACTTTGTAGACTGAACTGTGAACACATTGTGTCTATTTATACTGCCTCTTCTACCTAATCAGACACGAGCCCTAGATTGTTAATAAACCTTACAACGTCCTTGGACGGTAGCCCACCTACTTCCTCGTCTGATAGAAAGCCTTTGATAAGGATCTCGAATCTTATACCTTTCTCTGCTTTGTACTAGCAGCGTATGTGTTCTGAAGTCACTACATCCTTACTAAATAGTCTGCATAGCTGACTTACTTTATTTTCCATCTTTCTCAGATGGTACCTTAGCGCACAGGGACCCGTGAATGGTTTCAACTCGCTCCGTGTCAGTTCATGTTACTTTTATTTAACTATGAGGTTTTTGTAGACGTTTTGTTTCTCTCATTCCGGAAGTGTTTTCGTCTCACTCTTGCGCACTCTTTCGTTGTAATTCTCACATCCACTTATATATGGTGTATCCCCAAAAGGGCGACATTGTTGCTAGGTATGTTCTTGTGGCCTGGAACCCAAAGAAAGATTGAGAACGATTGTTCTTAACTGGTTGCCTCAGGCCGTTTTGTCATTTCCAGATGGTCTGGAACGACTTACAAGTCTTCTTGGGTGCTTTCAATAGTACTTGACTATGCCCGTGTAGATGACTATGCGATCCCCACAGATACGCCTCCGCAAACATTCCTGTGCGTACACGTTAACGGTGTTTATTTCATTATTGTAGCATAGTGGGGCTAAGTCCCAGAGGCTAAGCTTGTACGCATAATTTCCAATATCCATGCCTATTTCTTGCTTGTTTATCAGTGTACCAAGCTATAGTTTCCCTTCTGAATCCAAGAACCCGTTCGCCTTTTCTGGATTTTCAATGAGTTTCTTGAGCAAACTACATTCCCCATGTAGGTATTTCGTTATTGGTATTGCACCACTCACACCTTGACTCTGTGATACCCTGTTATATTCTTCAGGTTCATCCTGCTTAAGCCCTGTTACAGAAATTTCCCTGTATTGCTCTCTGCAAATCATAGTTTATCGTGTAGTCACAGTTATTATTGTTGTCATTATACAGTAACATGTATCATTATATCTCACGTCACAATCAGACATTGTAAAAATTCATTAAGCAATTTCCAAATTATAGATTCTCGAAATTTTCGTATGAACAAACACAATTATATTAGATAGGTAAATAGGCATACGTTCACAAAGCACGTATAATGCTGACCTCAACCCACAGCTCGTACCCGAGCTTTCAGTCCAATACCAGCTGGACATGATCTACGACTTGCTGCATAAACACATCCGGCGCGACACTTTTGACACATTTGAAGGCCTGGTAAACAAAGCTGCCTCCGGAGGGTATTATTTATATACAGGGTGGTCAGAATAATGCAACGCAAGCACCGGCCACCTCCCAGTCCTTTACCAACTATCAACCTAATGGATTTACTCAATGTGACGGCAAAAGACGGGGTTGTCGTAGCTTATCGGGATGATCTGATAATTCGCTCACAGAATTGCAACGACATCTAAGTGATCTAAGCCGGCACTTAGACTTACAATTAGACGGTTTAACACTCTGAGTAAACAGGTCAAAGGCTTATTTTACCTGCTCATAAAGAAAATGTTCTAAAGCTTATTTGTTTAATAAGGTTTACTTGTATATTAGTTGGTCTTGGTATTAAATTTGGGCTCTCATTTTGTTTACAAACCTTATCTGATAAATGATCATAAATGTGGTGGAATTAAACTGGTAATATTGTTAGCGTTGCCTGGTGTGAGCGGTCAAGTGGTGGAGTGATCTGGCCGACTGCCTGCTACGGCAATGGAGAACACGTATATCCTGTACGGATCGTTGCGCGGTGGCGGTGACGGTGGCGACCGGGGCCAATGTCGAGTGACTTTGTGAGTTGTGGCCACTGCGGCCGGCGTGCGGCCACCTCCGATGTGCGACCCATCATTCACGTGCGACGCAAATTTGCACTGCAGGCGACTGGTGTCCATTGTGTGCAACTTCGCTGCAACGCGCATCTTCGCGCACGGACGCGCTTATCACCACACATTAAAATTCTACTGGCCACGTTGGTGTTGTCATCAAAGAAGCAGGGGCACAAAAATAGATTTCTTCCCTACTTTTTCGTGTCAAAACCTACCGATTTTTCAGGGACCGGCTGCATAATTTCCTTTTTTCAATTCATGATTAAACCCATGGTATGATTTAGAAAATGTTTTTGCTTTTTTATGATGAAGCTGTATTCTTAAAGATTTTATTAAATGTTTTGAAGATTATATACTAGGTAGGTAGTAAATTATACCGGGCGTGACACTAAAAGTCCTTTAGGATGAGTAGTGCAAGTCAGAAGTAACTTGGAACTTGATGAAAGTGCTCAAAAAATTAGGGCGAGGTCCTGAACAAACCTGTAGAGTATCAATGTCCACAGTGATGTAATGGATCAGGAAATGGTGTACACGAGACCGCCTGGATAGAGCCCAAAATTATAAAGATGAAAAAGAGCGATATAAGGCTACTTGTTTACCTACTGTTGGGAACCGTTAGTGCACGCTCGTTGTCTATTTTCTATGTATTTTTTTTTAAGTTTTATGAGGGAGAACCCTCATTCTTTTCTATTGGAAAGAATGTGTAACTTGCAAATTTTGCTAGTTGGTTGGTTCATTTTGAGAGAAACGTAGGCGTTTCAATAGAGTTTTGTTTGATCACATCCGGGGTACCTTCGATCGGTCGATGACCTCGAGGAGATCGGGCAGGCTAGACTTGCTAGTGACAACATGTGCCGCACAGATTTTGGAACAAAGCCGTGCTCAAGGGTAACATTTCGTGGCACTCCTTGTAATTGTTGGGTAGGCGAGGTGTGCCCGGATTGGCCGAGGGTAGGCAAGAAGAGTGAATTTACGAGGTAGAAATAAATGGGGTGGGAAGTTGGAGGTGTGGACCTCAGTCGAGCCGTTGTAATATTTTTGTAAATAAAATTAGTCACATCTGAAACTTGGTCATATCAACTTCTCTCCGTATCATTGCTGACAATGAACGGTTAGTTCGGGTCTTACAAAATAAAAAATCCGCGTCGATGCGCGGTTTGAAGTTACTATTTGCAATACCTACTGACAGGTCATACCGAGGTCCTATACCACCTAGTCAGTACTGGTAATTCAAGTTGCAGATTATGTAAATCGGAGGTTGAAACGACCGAGCCCTTACTCTTTATTTGTGTATACCCAGCACCTCAATGATTTTCCCTGTTGTCACTGCCCAACAGCTAGATTTCCCTTGAATTCAAGAGGAAGTCGATCATAGATATTTTATTCTTTTCGAAGGTAATCTCTAGTATTGGCCTATACAATTGATCTATGAAGAATAGACCAAAGTTGGTCATAGTGCTAGTAGCGTTGTTCGCCCAGGATTAATAAAAGAACAACAAAAACATTCTAAGAAATTGGCTATATTATAAAAAAGAACAAAAAAACATTTTCTAATTCATACAATGTGTTATATTATATTTTGAATACTGGAAATTATGCAGTCGGAGCCTGTATAATCATCGATTCAAATGCCTTCGTGCATACTATTGTGAATGCGTACCTAAGATTCTAATGCTCAGCGACAGAGAGGCAATTTAATTAGAGCACAAAAACCACAGCCTGTTTCCTACTATGCACAAGGGTGTCCGTGCGAATACCACAGGATACGCACAGGCTGTATGAATATCCTTCGTAATGCGACTAAGGATTATTTAATGCGACATTACACTCATTAAATCATCCAACTTGGCGGACTTAATAATAATCTAAAGATTTACTCATTACCATTAGCGACATTAGTATATATACGCAGTCCAACCAGTGCTACTTCCCCTCACAAAAACGGGCATTATCTGTTATCTAGACCTTTGTGTTAAAATTATCAGGGTGTTTACTTGAGCGGAAACAGCAAGGGTTCTTTTTTTACTTGGCTTTATCTCTAAACATAATGCTAAGGGAAATCTAAAAATGATATATAGTAGGTTACCTGCAGCGCTTTATATGAATTTATAAATAAGTATGTTCAACAAATGTACCTCAAATCATTTTTTCGTATTTCGTATTTTTCGTAAGGCGGCTTTCACAAACGCTGTAGCGGGGGGAAACAAGCGTTTTGATATAAACGTGAGTCAAATTCATCAAGCGTGCTTCAAAATCGTCTGTAGAAGTTACTAATGAAACGCATTAATACATGTACTTTTTCTATAGTCATCAACATCCGTGGCCATGGCCTCCTTTTAAATCTTAAATCATAAATCTTAATGATTTATGCATTAAGGAGACTTTGGATCAAACATTTTCTAAAACATAGGAAAGTAGCGAACGATGCTCGGCTATTGGTGCACTTGCTGCCAGCGCATGCCCAAAAACGGCGTTTCAACCCTTGTATCGTTATATATTATTTAGTATTTCTCTTCGGTAGGGTTTTAATGATCCACGGTCACTCCAAACACTGTCGCTAAAACAATATTGTTTATCCGGATATGATTATAGTCACCAATCCGGTACCCCGATGTAGGGATGTCAACTTTTCACGAAGTATCGATAATTTTTGGTATCGATACTTTTGAAACTTTGATACACTCGATACCAAAATATCGAAGAAAAGTATCGATACTTATTGATATCGAAAATACACAGTGCCGTCATCTGTTAATGTATTTTCAAATTATTATTTTACTCGTTACAGTAATCTTCCAGTATATTATCGACCCCATTTTTCTGATGTTACTACATTTTAAGAATGATAAAATATAGCGGTAATTCATAAGTAATAAAATTAATGTTTGTAAAATTACTGATTACGTAAATTATGGCTAAACTCAAATCAAAAAGTGGCAAAATTTAAATGAATTTGAATTGTAGGGAAATTAGTATCGATATTTCCCTACAATGCACCAAGTATATTAAAAACAGGATCAAGAATCGAAATCTCGCTCAGAGAACGTTTACCATTCTAATTGGTGGTTGTGACTAACAGATGGCCTCAGTGTGGGAGCATGTCAAAAAGTATTGAAAATGACCGATTCGATACTATCGATAAGTATCAAAAATTAAAGTATCGATAAAATCAATAAATGTATCGACAAGTGATATCGATACTTATCGATACCGATACTTATTTTGACATCCCTACCCTGGTGCCTACAATAGATATAGAGCCAGACAAACTAGACTATGAATATCTCGGCTAGAGATGTTAAATGCAGGCTTTATTTCAATTCTCTAATAAGACCCAATAAGAACACATAATTCCAATGTGTATTCACTTCTATCCTTGCCCATTGTCATGGTATAGAACAGCAGGCACTTTGCAGGAATGGCTTTCAATAATAAAATATAGTACGGCTATATTAAGAGAATCGGTAAATTTATAGATGAAAATTGGCTGATTTATATCCAATTTGTATTAAATTTATAGCGCAATTGAAACGATGGCAGCTGGCAGCTAGGGCCGTTTCGCTCGCCTGTGGTCCTCGGTCTATATTTAGGATCTCCGTTTCTATCCGGGTTGCCGCATTGACGCCGGGGTGGCTGTTCGTCTTATTTGATTTTTTCCTCATCGGTCGGTCGTCCCCTGCCAACCGAAACCGGTCACTTTAATGTGTGTACAAGAAGTGGCAGTTGCCATCGAATCGCTGGGTTTGCTCGTCGGCGGCAGCAACGCTCACATGACTCGTAAAATGCGCCTTTGTGGCGTTTCCACTCGAATATGTCCGCAAATAGTTATAAGAACTTGGTGAATGCATTCGCATCGTGTACGTCAAACGAGCGCCACCCGAACACCAATACCGCGGCAATCGATACGCAGTCTTAAGGTTTACTACCCCGAACTGCGTCGTACCACAGCCTCGAATTGCTTGGCGACTGGTGGTCGTTTCGTTTTTAAGTCAGTCGCAGTCGTTCAGGCAAAAGAAAGTAAGGCATCAGGAAATGGACGATCCCACATGAGGAGATATGTTGACATGTTTGGTACCCACAGTACTAGAATGAGGAGGGCGCGTGGTATTAGTCTGTGATAATCAAGTAAAACATGCTGAGTATCTGCATCCACCAACCAAGGGATTTTTAGAATGATAATACATGCTTATCACGCTGATATAATTGATAATCACTACGTGCTAAACAGGTTTGAGCGAGGTCAAGAAAATGAAATGTTCAGGGGTGGAAGTTAGGCATGAGTATAGAACTTAGGTTATTGTCTTTTCTTATTAAAGTCAATCGCAGACGTTCAGGCCAAAAAAGAAGATATCAAGAAATATACGACATAAGGAGGTATTACGTTGTCATATCTGATGCACACTAAACGGGTATAAGAAAATGATTATTCTGCAATAACTGAACTGAATTGAAACATGTTGAAAATATACATTCATCGTTTTTAAGTTATTTGTAGTCCTGCAGGCGAAAGAAACCAAGACACTAGCCAACGGACGATCACACATAAAGAGATATGTTGACATGTTTCATACCCACAGTACCGGTATGAAGGGTGTGAGGTACTATTCTGTGATAAGAGTCAAGAAAATCATGCCGAGAACCTATATCAACCAACCGAGAGATTTTCAGATTTATAATCACTGTGTACTAAGCAGCTTTAATTGAGGGCAAGAGAATGAAATGCCAGGTGTGGAAGATGGGCAGGAGTGCAGTACTTAAGTGCATTGTCTTTTCGTTTTTAAGTCAGTTGCAGTCGTTCAGTCGAAAAGACGAGAAATCAGGAAGTCGGCGACGTCATAGCAAAGTAATTTTTGCTATATTTGGTGCACACATTACGGATATAAGGAAAATATTATTCTCTAAAAACAATCAACTGAAACACGCTGAAAATAAACATCCATCGTTTTTAAGTCAGTCCCAGTCGTTCAGGCAAAAAAAAGCAACAGAACTGCCCGACCCCACATGATTACAAGTGGACCCGTGCCCAGGACGCACACACGAAGGGCATTTCTATCACTGTGGCCCAATGTTCGAAGATCGGATATTGCGCATTGGACGGCGGATGATAGACGAGCTATTGAACACGATACGGTATGAATGCAGCGTGATAAATGAACCGCTGAACGTAAATCGTTTACGAGCCAGAGGAACGCACGGATACGCGAATGTACAGGGGGTGGTTCGACGTGCCGACACGTATTAGTGCGCATAAACCGACTTGTGAATGTGCGAACATGCAAAAATCATCCGGTCAATTGCAGGCGAACGGAACGGAAAGATTTAATGCATGTGTAGAAATACAACTGATCCCGTTGTGTTCTGGAATAATTTCGCAACGCCCCAGAGTTCATCGCAGCGAAGGAACAACGAGTTGTCGGTGCGTTGCGTAAATATTTTCATTTCGCATATTTGCAATTTGCTATTTCACGCTTTTTTTTTAATTCTTGCATATTTTCATGGTTTCGACTTACACTTTTTATGGCCACGAATACAAAGCATATACTGTTGAATATTACATTTAAAAATAACTTCCTCATTAAAAAGATTCATTATACAAAATTATTATTATTCATTAACCAGTTGTTTAGTATTTTGATTTTCTAAAGTATACGAAAACAATAGACAATATTCTATATGTACACAAAGTAATAAATGTATGCAGGTTCAACTATGTAATCTCGATTTTATATTTTAATTCATTCCGAATTAACTGATTGTGAATACTTTAATAACACACAACATAATAAATAATGCATTTTTTTATGAAAAAAAAAATGAATATAGAGTTATTCTTTTTCTTTTCTCTAATAAAGGATTTCTGAATCATTTGTGAAATGAATAATAATGTTTTGTGGCGTATATTTTAAGATATTAAGATTAAAATATGTATTTATGCAGGTTCAACTATGTAATCTCGATTTCGTTGGAATGAAATTAAATACGTTGCATAAAAACGTATATTTTAATTCATTCCGAATTAACTGAATGCTTTAATAACCCTCAACATAATAAATAGTGCATGGGTGTTTCTGAATCATCATCATCACTTTTTTTTCATCAAAAAATATAGAGTTATTCTTTTTCTTTTCTCCAAATCCTGCAAATATCAAACTCTGCTGCTCATATATTCATAAAAAATATAAATCATGAGCATTTTCTTTTCGTGGCATTTTGGCACCAAAAAAGATTTAGAGGTTAGAGGAAAATAACATATTTTCAATATTTCTGATTCGAAATTTACGTTTATAGCTTATCCGGACAAAAAAGAATGATGAAAGAAGAAGCTCAAAAAACCTGCCATACCTCAGATTAAATGAAAATGAACTTAAAATATGTGAGGGACAAAGAAGGTTTTGATAAAACTTGTGTCTTGGTTTATTACATACAATTTAATAAAGCCATCTTATCAAGAAAAAACTAAGAAACTCACAATCAGAGAGTTTGAGAGGGAAAAGAGTAATCAATCTTATGCAGCTCTTTATATAGGTTATAGATGCCATTTATAGACAATTCAGGAACAACAAGGGATAAGTACAATCGATTATTATAATGAGATTAAAAAGAGTTTCTAGAACTACAGTTCAAGTCCATAATAAATTAAATAAACCTTACATCCTGCAATTAAAATTGACAAGAACATTTATATTCATAGTCATTCATAACTTTTAATATTTAATAATACAATTTTCAGGGATTAGGGGTACGAAGTTGGGGATAAGCCTAGAACACGTTTATATTCCTCCCTCAGGGTTATGCTTTGCGGGAGTTACCCTAGGATAGGTTTCCTATCTTTAAGAAAGATGGGGATTAGCCAAGGACAAGGTTATAGTCTCGGAAAATCTGCATATAAGGTGGGGATTTTCCCTGTAGATTCTTCTGTGCCTTAACTTACGAAATGTGAGAAACCTTTGAACAAATTCGAAACAAAAGATTGTTTAAGCCTCAATGTTTGGGTGGCAGTGAATCATTGCATTCCTAGCTTATCGAGACAAAGGTATCATTCTGAAAAGTGATGATCAAAAACGGTGCCATGCTTCAAATGAAATAGAAATTAACTAGAAACATGTGACGGATAAAGAAAGTTATAACAATTTTTTTTGTTTGATTTTACCGAGCATCGACTGCTATGGTCATTAGCTCTATTCAATTCTTTTTCAATGTAATTGGTCATATTAAAGGCTAATTCTATTGATAAGAAGAAGAATTCACTTTAATATGCATTCCCACCGGGAATTGAACCCGAGACTTCATGGAAAGTGGTCATTGACCATATCACTGCGCCACTTGACTGGTATGTTATAACAATTAGAATGAAATTGTGTTTCTTCGGACATAACATTCATTTTAATACGTTGTCATGGAAAAAACATGGAAATTAAACACAGAGTTTGAGAAAAAATAGAGTAATTAATCTTATTCAATTCATTGTATGCTTATACATATTATGTTTCACTGATTGCAAGGAAGTACATGGTATAAATCGATTATAAATTAATTACTAAATTTGAGACGTGAATTCTAGTTGTACAGCGAGTATAATTGAAAAGAAAAACTAGGCAACTTTAACTTGTAACATTGTCCAAAGATAATCCATGAAAAGTGAATTTCAAAATTTCAAAAGTGAATTCAATAATAAAAATAAACTTAATACAGTAAAGTAGAAACGAGCGGGTGGCATTTTCCTTATTACGTCTAACAAAAACAGGAAATACCTAATATAAAATTTTTAAGGCGGAAAATGTAAACCTAATTTTTCCAATACCAAAGAAAACGCCTGGAATCTCAATTTCACGGAAAGGTTTATTATTTCGCTCCCACTCTTCGACATGTATTAATTCCACTCCAGCATTATCTGCGACAAACAGGCTAAAAGGAAATTAAGTCGCATCGGGGAAGCGGCGCGTAATGTCTGCTGAACCTGCGATGGCATGCGGCATTCCCCTCTGTACCCAGAGAAAAAGCCCCACGAGCTGAACAAATGCGCGAATTAGAACTGCGAAGCACCGGCCTGCAAAACATTCTACTGGCCCGCAATTATTATATAAAAATCGCGGTAGTGAATTAATTAAAATCACGGTCGGGTGAGCAAATGTGCTCGGTTGGCGATGTGACTGGTAGCTAGTAGCTTTATATATAGTCAGAAGTGTGAAATAACTGTGCAAATTGCTGCAGATTACCACAAACGCTCGTATGAACGCTATTTAAATTTTTTTCTTCTCATATTTGCACACCCCATCAATTGTAGGAGAAAATTGCTGCTGTTCCGATCTTTAATTTCTGTTAATTTATATACGTGGGCTGCAATTGTTCTGCGGAAGATTTCGATTTTTGGTCCTTCTAATTAGATTTTAGCCACCCTCGTTGTTTCTGCGCCTACGACCTTAGCAGTGCGCCCGGCGTGTACTCTATTATTTGCTAATTTTCATTATCCCCACCATCCACATTTGAATTATATTCCGTACGTTTGGTACTCGAGTTTCTCCTTCACTCGAGAGTGAGTGGCGCAAAGACACACCAGTTCGCTACTGCTCTTGAACACATTCAATATATCCTTGTTTTCCTTGTTCTGACTGTAATCTGCATTTGTAACCCATCCTCGTCCTGACAATATTTCCCCGGTCGTGTTTTCACCTGGGCGCGTTCGCGCTGGCGTTTTGTTTTCGAAAGTTTACTTTCGGTGTGTTTTCTATTGCATACCGTGCCAACTTTACCGGGAATCATTCATCACCGCCATTTGAAATTACTGTGTCCTCAGAAATGGCTACCATTTTAATTAAGTAACTGCGATGTTTTACGTGCTCCCTTTTGTAGAATTACATCTTCTATTAGAAATTTCATTCAAATGGAAAATAGCTACAGAATGTTGAGACATAATTGACTTCGTAAACAGCTAATTACAATCGATGAAAATACATGTAGTCTTATACGACTTGGATTGCTTTTAATAATCACCTAAGTGATGGTTCTGCACTACACTGCTCTACAGAACACTCATACAGTAGGAATTCCTCCTTCAGGGCTTAACTTTGTGGGAGTTAGTCAATGAAAGTTCCCATCTTTAACTAAGTTTAGCCTGGGACAAATTTATATGCTGCAGATATCAATATAAAAGGAGAAATTGTTCCCTTCAGAATGTGGACTTGCGAAAACAGCCTGAAGTACATTGGGTGAAGTGGTGAGGCAGCGGGCAATTGGGACGTGGTAATGCAAATGTGGAATGGATCTGTAAAGCCTATACCAAATTTATAGTCCTTCAGATAACCGGTAGAATGAGCAAAGCATGTGAGACCATACGTAGTGTAGTATGGTATGAGAGCTTAGTAAGAATGGGAAAAGAGCATTTGATGAGACCGGGATGGACGTCGTCTTGGAGTGATGGAGGGCGTGCTTGGGGGCAAGACAGAAGAAAATTGTATAAGCTGGAGGATTATTTGAGACTAGAGTGATATAGTTTTGGGAGAATGGAAGGTCAGTCGAAGGGGTAATGCGGGAGAGAGCCGAGGAAATGGAGGAACAGACAAGGACACATTCGTCAAAGCTTTTACAATCTAGGATATCAAATCCTAAAAACGGTAGGGAGCAGGTCAAAATGTATTGGCTGCAAAGTAAAAGCAGCAATGGAAAATATTACCCTGGCAAGGGTCAGAAAAGAGACCATAGAAGGTATGGATGAGAAAGGAGTTTCGGAAGTGTGTGTGTGTGTGTGTGTTGTGTGGGAATGGATGCCCTTTGCATGGGAATGAGGAATCGGAAAGAGGTATGAAAATGAGACAATCTGTGCCATTTTAATGAAGAGAAGAAGAAGAGAAGCTTCCCTAGGGATTGTTGCAAGGCGGAGAGTTAATAACTCGGATTTGTTTTAGTTTCATTTAATTTGTTAAATTTGTTGAGATGTGAGAACAATAGTTAATGCCAGTAAAGGTTAAAGGTTATACAGTATTCTTTCCACGTCCTCAAAAATAATGAATTAATAACTTTAACTCACATATCAATTCATATTTTACGAAATGGTTACATAGGGCACACATACATATCTTAGACATGTTATCGCTACGAATAAACTGTAAAAAAGGGTATCATACGAAAAAAATAATACCATTAAAGGCGCATTTATAAATAAGGTAGGGGATGACCCAACAGGTACTAAATCATGCACGAAATGCCATTAATCGGTATTAATATCCACACATCTGATTACATGTCACCGCTGTGCGTAAATTATTGAAACACAAAAACCGACGTCATGACTAACCTGCGGACGCGTTCGCTACCGTTAAATGGCCGCAAAAAGTTGTTTACATTAGTGATTTGTGGTCGTCTGCCGCTCATGTCGGTAAATTTGCAAGTTTACTGCCCTAAAGTTTTTGATATACGATGTCTTGGCTGATTTTATAACGTCGTAAATATCTATAAATGTTTACGGATTCTTTCTAAAAGACGCCATTATATTGGGGATGTTATGGAGTGTTTAATAATTGAAGGATATATTACGTCACAATAATGAAACGTTTACTTCTATTAGCTGTGAAGTAAGTATGATGTATTATTACTTTCAATTACCGTTAAGTTTATTAGTTCACTTGACACGTTCTGGATTTTTCCAGTGATATTCTGCTAACTAACGACCATCTAACAAGTGATTGTATAAAGTTGGAGTTAACTAGCACACTGTGGTCTCACTCAGAAAGTTATTAAATCTAATCAGTGGACCCCATGAACCCTGCTTGCTCGAGGTGTGCATTTTCAATCTTGCCCCCTTAGAAAATTTTCAAAATTTGAAAAATTTAAATATCTCGGCAACTATTTGT